>LGRX02013044.1:0-16904 GCA_001247695.2 Cymbomonas tetramitiformis | reverse complement strand
ACCCCCCTCTGCCTCCCCGACCCAATCCCATTGCTGCATGCCCCCCTCTGCCTCCCCGGCCCAATCCCATTGCTGTATGCCACCCTCTGCCTCCCCGGCCCAATCCCATTGCTGTATGCCAATTCCCCCTGCCTCCCCGGCCCAATCCTATTGCTGTATGCCACCCCCTCTGCCTCCCCTCGCCCAATCCATTGCTGGAAGCCACCCCTGTCCCAACCGCCCCTCTTCCCATTGCTGTATGCCACCCTGCACTCTCCTCCCCCCCTTTCCCATTGCTGGAAGTCACCCTGTCCCAACCCCCCCTCTTCCCATTGCTGGAAGCCACCCTGTCCCCGCATCCACCTCCCCATTGCTGGATGCCAACCCCCACCCCACCCCCCCACCTCTCCCATTGCTGCATGGCTCCCCTAACCCCACCCCACCTCACCCTCCCATTGCTATATGCCACCCATGAGTATACGCCTCACCCCACCGGCCTAATTTGCTGTATGCTACTCCCCATGAGCCCCCATCCTGCCGCTTGTCAGCTTGACCTGTGAAGTGGGCCTTCACCAAACATCTTTCTCACTGATCTGTCGTAGCACTCAGGGCTGGCTGCACGCGCATACCCTACGTCCCAATGGGACTCCCGGAAGCAGCTTCCGCCCGCAAATACTCCCAGGGCGACATTCTGACCAAGCGGTGCCTCTTCCTGGTCCCCCTTCGCCCCTCCACCCCTCTGCAGATTCTTTGTATCGAACGTCGCGCACAACCGCGAGCGCATGCGCATGCTGCTGAGAATGATGGACAGCAAGGGGCTGACCTTCGAGGATAAGGACGGTCTGTGGACCTGGAGCCTGGTGGACAAGGGGGTGCGCGAGCCACTACATGTGGAGAGCGGCTCGGCGGGTCCATGCGGGACACAAACCCGTCTGAGCCTCGGAGCTGTGTTCAGTGAGATGGTGAAGCAAGAGAAGGAGCGCGTGGAGGCGGTGCAGAGAGGTGCGAGCAAGAAGATGGCGCAGCGGTGGCTCAGCAGACGTAAGAGCGGCCAGGCCTCGATGGCAGAGAATGAGCACTCGGGGTCGGACTCAGATGAGGCGGAGGCAGGAGGCGCAGGCGCGTCGAACAGGAATGTGGCAGATGGTGGCAGCTCCTGCAACGAGGGCGGAGCGCGGCAGACACGAGTCGCCAACAAACAGACGTCGTCATGGCGGGGCGTGCTGACCTTCCTGATGCCCGGCCGGACCGTCCGATTAGCGCACGATGCAGATCCTATACCAGAGGAGGATGAGGCCAACAACGATGGGATGGTGGATGAAGAGAGAGGAGATGGCAACGAGGGCGGAGCGCGGCAGACACGAGTCGCCAACAAACAGACGTCGTCATGGCGGGGCGTGCTGACCTTCCTGATGCCCGGCCGGACCGTCCGATTAGCGCACGATGCAGATCCTATACCAGAGGAGGATGAGGCCAACAACGATGGGATGGTGGATGAAGAGAGAGGAGATGGACAGCCGAAGCCTATTGCCAACCAGCACATACAGGCGTCCTTGGCAGCGGGTAGGGAGGACGGGGCACCCATTGAGCGTAGCGAGGTGGTCTCAATCAACTGTGACCGGGTCTCGGCCACTCTCAAGCCGCCGCCAGCGCTGACGCCAGCTCATTATGAGGCGCGCACTCTGCTGCGCGACCTGCTCATGAATGACGCAAGCGACGCGGAGCGAATGAGCCTCGACTTGCCCCCGAGTGGTGGGTTAAAGCGGCCCCCGAGTCGTGGGTTAGAGAGGCCAACGAGCCGTGGGTTAGAGAGGCCAACGAGCCGTGGGTTAGAGAGGCCAACGAGCCGTGGATTAGCGCGGCCAACGAGTCCAACGAGTCGGTCGCGGGAGAGGTTAGTGTCCAGGGCCCAGAAGCAGTCAGACATAGGCCCGATTGCCGACCTGATACTGCCCGTAAACCGCCTTGGGGTACTGTTACTGATGGATGACGCGGATTGTCCGAGACCCGACGGCACAAATGCCGCACCCCGTATGAGGTCAGGGAAGCAAGTCCCGAAGAAGGCCTCCACATCCAGGGCCGTTGTCGAGTCCTACGAGCCGCTGCCACACGGGGAGACGTCGGAGCAGCTCTCCGCCTCTGGAATGCAGGACAACGGCGGAGTGGCGCGTCTCGCTGCCCTGGAGCCGGCTTCTATGCAGCCCGACTTGCCTCACTTGGGCGCGTCTTCACGGGACAGCTGCGGGAGCACGGCGCTGCACTCCCCCCCACCAGGCTCGCCGAGCAGCACATCGCCGCTCCTGCCACGGATGGGGCTGGGCACCCTCTTTGCCTCCGATTCTACCGTCGGGCATGCCATTGGTGGTCTAGGAACGGGGGGATCCTCCAGATGGGACTCCGCCCTCCACCATGAGAGGAAGAGTTGGTGGTTGTCCTCGCTCTCACTGCCCCGGCTCCGCCAAAAAGTAACGGGAAAGTCGATGCACCAGGTCGTGAAGTTCGCGTCGGTGTTTGCGCATCGCCTCAGCGGGCGGTCCATCCAGGGGCGCAGAAAGAAGAAGCACAAAGCCACCGCACGGGAGCTTCTGTCGCTGATGGGAGTCAGCCTCTTCCGGCTGCAGCTGTGCATTCCGCTCGACTACCTGGAGGAGGAGGCGCTGGCCGAGCTGCACGATGTGGGGCGGCGCGAGCGGCAGGACGGGGAGAGTGCGCAAGCGAACACGACCGGCGAGAAGCGCGAAGGCGAGTGCAACAATAACTCCCTCGGCGAGGAGCTGCTGAGCACGGTGCAGCTATTAGCGGACCAGCTTACGGGCCAGGGCGCGAGCCAAGGCGATGCGCGCAGCAATCGGGGGAGGAGACGCCGGGCAGGCTTCATCCAAGGGAAGGCCCAACGGGAGCTCCCGAATGGAGTGGCTGACTCTGACTCCAGGCCGGTGACCGAGGCCTTCCAGGACGAGGAGAAGGAGGATACATCACGGATAAACACAGATATGGAGGAGGACCAGGATGGGGATGAGATGGGCTCAGCCGTCAAGACAAGGGGAGCAAATCTGTTGACTAAGGGCATCGTGGCCAGCAAGATTGTGGGGCTGACCAGGGGCTCGAAGCACACGACCACTCTGGGACGAAGAATGTGGCGCAAGCTGCAGCTGAGGCAGATGGAGCTACCAGTTGAACGGATGCTGGGAACTGCCATCACGCAGGCGTTCCTCTGCCTGAAGGCAATTCTGAGCAAGCAGGATCTGGATCGCCAGATGGCACTTGCCAACGACATGCCCTGGCAGATGCCCAACAACCGCCCCTTCGAATGGTGCCTCCCCCCGTCTTCCTGCGATGCCACAGTGTGTGTGCGGGGTCCGGTCCTTTCTTCACACAAAGCATCTCCAGCAATCAAGGTGGGACCACGTGGTGTATGTGCGCGGTGCCGCTTTGTTTCATGGCAGTGAAGGAACTTGATGGCGTGCACATCTTTTTGGTTTTGCTGTGGGCTTTCTGTGGCTTCTCCTCCTCACGTTAAGGATTTGGGGGGGTAACCTCAACTGGTGTGGGTTGGGGATTTTTTTCCATAGCAAACGATAGGGTTAAATCTCTGACATGCACCACTTCACGTTGAACCTCGCGCTTTCACCAGCAGGGGGTCACTTCACATTGGTGGTCCCTGTTTGCATCGCCTCGGGGGGCATGGTGTTAATGATTGGCGATCCTCGCTTGCATCATTTGAGGGGGGGCGAGGGGAGCGGGTCACTTCCAATTGGCTGTATGACTCGCCCAGGTACGTGAGCGTCTTCAAGGTGCTGATCACGAGCATGCCGCGCAACGGCTGGTACCAGCGATCCCACCTGTGGAATCTAATCTTCCTCCAGCGGGTTGATGGCAGCTTCCAGCTGTCTCACCACCTGGCGACGGTGCTCAACGCGGGGACCCCCCTCGAGGACCTGGAGGTGAGCCCTGTTTCGAAGCATGCCCGCCAGGCGCTGCTCGACACCCTCCCCCCGGCGCTGGCTAATCTGTACACGAGTCCCGACAGCAAGCACTCGCCAGTGCGCGGGGAAGAGGTGTGGGCAACGATTCTGGTCCTGGAGCAGCTCAAGAATTACCCCTACTCCTGGACCGAGAACCCGGAGGAGGACCCCCGGAAGCAGGTGACGCTGCGGGGCCGATCAGAGATGTTCATTGAGGCGCAGGTCAGGCTTGTGCCACTGCTGGGGCCTCTTCTACCCGAGCTGCAGGATGTTGCCAGTGCACGGACCGAGGACTGGGAAGTGCGCCCCACCCCCTGCTCCCACCTGCCCACCCCCTGCCCACCTCCTGCAGCCCATGCGCCCGTCCACGCAAGCACCTCTACAGGAGCTCGCATGGGTGGTATCGGGTGCAGAGGTCTCTCCCGGGGTCGTTGAGGAGGGGGGTTCCTCGCAGAGGTCTCTCCCGGAGGATCCCTCGAGAAGGTTCCCCAGGGGTCCTTGGTGAAGGGTCCTCGCGGCTTTGCATGGAGAGTTTTGGGGAGGTTTGAAACTCGGACAAATTCTCGGCGACGATGTTTGTCAAAGGGGGTTTTTGGAGGCCCTCGAGGGGGTGGGTGAAAGGGTCTCGGACCAGGGGCCTGAGAGTGGGGCGGCTCCCGGCTCGCCAGGCGGAGCACATGGAGCGGATCGAGTTGCTGTACAAGAAGGCAGGCGGCAATAGAAGCTTCCACAGGGACAAGGAGAGCTCCAGCGGCTGGAGGTTCCAGTACACCTGGCATCAGAGGATGGTATTTGCGCGGCGTCTGTGGCGTAGGTGCGCGAGATTGTCGCTGCGCAAGATGCGGTGGCTCGCCATGACGCACCCGCTCGGGGCCATCTACTTGGTGCGGGCCACGGACCCCTTCTCGCGCTCGGAGCGCATCATCATCCAGGCCAACACCTTCATCCTCATGCTGGTCTTCACCGTGTGGTTCTACTTCAGCCACGCGCAGACCTGCTGCCAGGACCGCCGCGACTTCACCGGCTGCCCAGAAGCCTCCGACGTCCGCGCCCCCTGCCTCGGCTTCCACTACTGCGTGGCCCTCCAGGACGCCGTCAAAGGTGCCTGCTGACCGTCCGCCCATCCCCCTGTTCGTCCCTTACAGCCCGCCTCCCCTACGACGCAGCTCCCAACCCCGCAGCCGCTCACACGTCCCTAGTTGTCAGCCCGAAGGAAAGTTGGGCAGTTTGGATGACGGATCCTGTGAGAAGCGCGGCGCCCTGGAGGGGGGCCCTTGCCCTGTGCAATCATATAGCCAATCGCTGCATCCCTGCGTCCGCCCCTATCTACTATCCCTATTCAGCTCTAGGGGTCTTTCACCCCTCCAGCGCCTCACCCTACTCTGCTGTAGGGGTGTTCACACTCCCAGCTCCTAGCCTGAGTCAGGTCCGAAGTCCGCTCTGAAGGGAGCTCAGTGCTCGCTCGGAGAACCGCTGGCGTCGGCGTGCGGACCGTGTCCTCGTGGGGAGGCGCTCGTGGTAGGCCAGCTGGACAGTTGGTTCCCGGAGCCTGAGCCTGTTCTGTTCTGAGCTGTCGGAGCGTCTTCCGGTGATGTGTGCAGCAGCGTCGGGTGCCATGTCAACGTTCCTGTCCGGGCTGTACTCGCATCCATGTGCATCCATGTCCCGGTGTAAGGACTGGAATATACTGGGGACTGTATTGTAGGTTGTGGTCTGGTGTGGGGGCGGATGTGGAATGGTGAGGGCTGGTTTGGGAGGAGTCGTCTGCACTGCAGGTGTACCCCGACTCTGCTCCGTGTCTGTAGTCAGGTGTGAGGTCAGGGGTGTAATTGCACTGTATGCTAGGCTACGGTCCGGCGTGGCATTTGGGGTGAACGAGGGGGGCTGTCCTGTGAGTACTCAGGACCAGGCCACACCCGCAGTGCAGATGTCTCGTGTCGGTAGTCAGGTGTGTAGTCAGGTATGTAGTCAGGTGGCCAGGTATGTAGTCAAGTGGTACTGTGCTCTGTAGAATTGGTTGAAGTCCGGTGTGGTGTGAGATGATGACTGCTCGAGGCTGGTGTGTCAGTGTTCCGCTGCGCTGCTGGAGGGGTCCCTGCCGGGCTCCTGGGGGTGGTCCAGTGTGTGATCTGATGTGAGAGCTCAGCACGAATGCGGCACCCAGCTTTGGTGCTTTCCCCAGTGCGTGGATGGGGTGGTTGACGGCCACATCAGGGTGTGGACCAGGGGGGGAGGGAGGGAACGGATTAGTTTGTCAGCGCAACAAGGACAACTTGCCCCCAGGGAGTGATGGTTACCCCGAGTGCGGGGTTGGAAGGTGGTTGACGGTGGCGCTGTGGGTGCATGGGGGGCGGCAGATGGGCTCACCCCAGAGGAGCTCGGTGTCGCAGACTTCATGTGCACTGCCTTCCCGGAGAACACTTTTGCAGGTGGTTACCACTCTATCTGCTCCCGAGCCCTCCCTTTTCCCCTTGTCCCCTTCCCGTGCTCGGATGGGTGGTCCTCAAGGGGGGCTATCAATGGCAATGAGGAAGGAGAAAGGCAAAGTGCCGTCACCGGCGAAGTGCGCAAGCTTGTGGAGATAGCGCGGAGGTCAGCGGGGGAGCCGCGGCGTGTGCGGTCATTGCAGGGCGCATCAGCGTCATCATGATCATCGTCGGGATCCTGACGCCGGTGACCCTACTTCTGAACCAGATGTTCATGATGGCGAGCGGCTCCGCCGTTCCTGCGCATTGGGGAACCTTCGTGCGCCCCCTCCCCTGCCCTTCGCCCCTAACTGCTGTGCTATAGCGGAATTTGGGCTCTTGAAAAAGCCCAGCGGATGCCCCGGCACCAGCGGCGCGTCATCATTCTTGGACCTTTATCAGAAAAAAATACTCATTTTCTGTATCTGAGCGATTCCAAAATCTTCATCCCAAGTTTCAATCAGACAGTACTGTACGCGTTGAAAGGAATATTTCTGCGGACATGAAAACTGTGAAACTGTCATGTTCAATCGGTGCCACGTAGATGTTGACGAGAAGAGAATTGTTTTCCTGGCGGGGCCTACTGGCCTGCCGTCCGCCAGTTTCGATCCAAAGGTCCACAACAAAAACGGCGGGTCTGGGAAGCGCAAACTTTGGGCTTTTGGCTCTGCGTAGCTCATGTTCTGGAGGTGGAACCCCACCAAATGTAACAGCGCAAAAAATGAAAAATCTAAATAAACATTTGTGAATGAATCGCTGGACGTTTAAGCCACAGAGCAGCGATCAACAAAAGTGTCGGGCGCCAACAGCCCGAATTTCGGTATAGCATAAGCGAAGACTCTTTAATTTTCACGCATTGGAGAACTTTATGCGCCCTCTCGGTTGCCCTCTCCCTCCCTGAGTTCTGGTTTTGCCCCATATCAAGATGGGCCATGTCTACCTTTGACGAAGCTCAAATACGGGTGAGGCTGTTGATAATGACAGCAAGCACGCGCTCAAAGGTAATGCACTCAAGGGATATTAAGGCTGTAAGAATCTCTTGATGGGGGTGGGCGTGAGGGTGGGGGGAAGGGCGCTTGCTCCTTTCCTTCTACTTCCGGCACTTTGGGTTCCTTGGCAGACCTCGAGCTCATTGGGCGGCCGGGCTGACTTTGGTTGGCAAGCCGTACACACTGATCGGATGCGGGGATCGGATGCGGGAGGTGGGGGTCATGGGGGCTTTCGAGCATCATATGGGAGGTGGGGGTCATGGGGGCTTTCGAGCATCATATGGGAGGTGGGGGGTCATGGGGCTTTCGAGCATCATATGGGAGGTGGGGGTCATGGGGGCTTTCGAGCATCATATGGGAGGTGGGTGGTCATGGGGGCTTGAGCATCATATGGGATATGGGAGGTGGAGGTGGGGGTCATGGGGGCTTTCGAGCATCATATGGGAGGTGGGGGTCATGGGGGCTTTCGAGCATCATATGGGAGGTGGGGGTCATGGGGGCTTTCGAGCATCATATGGGAGGTGGGGGGTCATGGGGGCTTTTGAGCATCATATGGGAGGTGGGGGGTCATGGGGGCTTGAGCATCATATGGGAGGTGGGGGGTCATGGGGGCTTTGAGCATCATATGGGAGGTGGGGGTCATGGGGGCTTTCGAGCATCATATGGGAGGTGGGGTCCATGGGGGCTTTCGAGCATCATATGGGAGGTGGGGGGTCATGGGGGCTTTCGAGCATCATATGGGAGGTGGGGGTTCATTTGGGTTGGCAAGCTTGATGCGGGAGGTGGGGGAGCTTGATGTGGGGAATGGAGAAATCAGATGGAGGCTTCGTTCTCCCTACTAGGTTATGCACCCTTGCATGTTCTGAGGCGGAGGAGGGACCTACGTGGTGCGTCATGCAGCCGGCGAGGAAGCTGCAGGGGCTCTTCGGGCCCGGGCCGACAGCGGTGCTGCAGACCGCCACGTTCACCATTTACGCACTGTTCTTCAACTTCCAGAAGTTCAACAAGGCGGTGGCCGTCACCTTCGTGGCACTCTTTTCCTTTTTGATTAAACCAAGAGTCATCCAGTCGGCGCTGCGAGCATCTCTCGGGACGCTCTACTGGATCTACACTCAGGCGCGGGCTGCAGCCGTTCTGCTGTCCCCACCCATTGAGCCCTGCCAATCGCTTCCCCTCGCCCCCCTCCCATCCGGCCCCCTTCCGGCTCGCTTGCTCCTTGAGTTTCCAGGGTGACCTGGTGTAAGACCTGTCACCCTGTTATTCATCTCATCACGGAGAGTTCCTATATATATGTTGCATATATACATATATATACTTCCTCGAAGCATGTGTTCCGTGTATAAATTTTTGACCTTCATTAATTTCCTCGCCGAGTGCTGGTCACGGCACTTGATACCCTCCTGACTGAGTGCAAGTCTTAATTCCAGAAAGTGAGCAGTGTCCATATTCGCCACGGCATATGCGTGCGGGGGCGGGTGGAGCACCACTGGAGTGATCCTGGAATACTGGATGAGTCCGCGTTCTGCGGTGCTGCGGTGCTGCGGTGCTGGAGTGATCCTGGAATACTGGATGAGTCCGCATTCTGCGGTGTGCGGTGCTGGAGTGATCCTGGAATACTGGATGAGTCCGCGTTCTGCGGTGCTGCGGTGCTGGAGTGATCCTGGAATACTGGATGAGTGCGCGTTCTGCGGTGCTGGAGTGATCCTGGAATGGATGAGTCCGCGTTCTGCGGTGCTGCGGTGCTGAAGTGATCCGGAATACTGGATGAGTGCACGTTCTGCGGTGCTGCGGTGCCGGAGTGATCCCGAAATCGGATGAGTGCGCGTTCTGCGGTCGCGGTCGGAGTGATCCTCGGAATGTTTGGATGAGTGCGCGTTCTGCGGTGCTGCGGTGCTGGAGTGATCCTGGAATACTGGATGAGTCCGCGTTCTGCGGTGCTGCGGTGCTGGAGTGATCCTAGAATACTGGATGAGTCCGCGTTCTGCGGTGCTGCGGTGCTGGAGTGATCCTGGAATACTGGATGAGTCCGCGTTCTGCGGTTCTAAAATAATTAAAACTGTCTCGGTTGTTGAGGTCACGATAATATTTTGTGTGCCAGCGGTCTGTATACGGCCTATAAATATAGGTTAGGGCAAACACAGTATGGTCAGAATAGGCAGGGTGCTTTTTTCTTTCTGTACTGTCGCTGTATACTCAGATATGTAAGAATATTTATAAAACTGTCACGATAAAATAGTTACCGGAGCTCCCGTAATGGCTACCTATAAGCTTTTCAACCTTGCCAAAGGTCTCGTCAGCAGGCTTTCCTCGGAGTCTGAAACACTCTAATGTCTGTGTTGACTATATAGTTGTCATGTGCACTTCCCAAACTGTTTTCAGGTGCTCCCGTCCCATGGTAAATATGTATGAAAAACTGTCCTCTGGTCTATGAAAAAAGTCATGCAGGGAATGCAGTTTCAATGTTCCAGCCAGAGTCTGTCTCACGTAATAATGTCTGAAAAGTTCTGACGCTACACGTAATAATCATCTTCCCCGTTGCATAAGTTGAAAAGGACGGGTCAAAAAACAGTACACAAAGTGCCAGGTGAGTCTCACGTAATAATGTCTGAAAAGTTCATACGCTACACGTAATACACGTTACCACGGTCTCCAGAAAACTTGAAAATTCAAAAACTCAGAGAAGAAATAAGACACGGCCCAAGTGGGCAAGACCAATCTATGTGTGTCAGGCCAAGTGGCCTTCATAGTCGTAGACTGGAAACTCATACTCAACACTTCTCCAGCACTAGGTCTCCTCCCCAGTGCCCCGGCCCGAAGGCCCCCCTATGCAGACCCGATCGAGCCCCCCTCTGTTCCCAGCTCAACCACGCCACTGTCCACCCAGCAGTCTGCCCCACAAATCATACCGTACCATTTTCAGAGCCTACACCCCAGCCTCTCCAGATTCCTCAGCAGCCTGTTCCAGAAGCCAAAGGGTGCCCTCGCCACCATCCTTTCCAGGGAATCACTGAGCCAGCCTCTCGGGTAGCCCTGCCACTTCAGTTCTCTCAGAAAGTCAATCACTGCAGCCGCTTTCAGGAGGTCAGAGGAGCAGTGTCTCTCGATCCGGTGCAGGGTGTTCAGCCCTCCGGCCATCTTCTGGACTTTGCCACAATCGGACCAGAAAGAGACCATTGGGAAGAACTGGAGTTGCTCCCCTGTCCTCACACCAGCCTCAACGTTCTTCATTGTCATCTTAGCCATTGCTCCCCCGCCCGTCACTTTGAGTCTCATCCCACAGAACAGCCACTCCTGGCCCTCAGAGGTTTGTTCCACTGTCATTCCGTCTGGGTAGCAGTCATAAAGGTACCCTCGGAACACCTCACTCATCGCCTCTACTTGCTCCTCCGAGCCTGCGATCAGAAGAGCACAGTCGTCCATCAGCCGAATCCCTGTCATTGTAGTGCCCGTAAGCCTGCGGTCAGCTCCCAGCGACTTTGTCCATTGCATCTCACCATACACACACGCACACTGTGCCAGTCCTGGGCTCGCCCCGCCGCCGATCCCAATCCCACAGGTTTGTCTAACCAGTGTGCCCGCCACTCTGAGAAAGCCATTTTCAAGAATCAGGTTAACACCCGCCAGGATCTGCTGTCTGGAGAATCTCACAGCCACGTTCCTTGGTGTGCCAGGCTCATACCACTTCACTCCTTTACGCCCCCGAGTGTTCACCGAAACTGCCACTTTGTCGCCCATCGCCTCTGCCGTCACAGCCACGACTGCTGCCATAATTTGTGGGTGTTTGAGCCTCACATACATCTCTTTCACGTCAAACCCTGCAGCCATAACCACGTCTCCCCGTTTCAGACCTCCATCAAACTTGCTCAGCTGTCCCACGATCTCCTGTGTTGCAGCAACGTTGAAGTGTCCCGCTGTGCCCTCAATCAAGAAGCACAGGATACGCCCCAGCCGATTCTGGAACACTCTGTCAGGTGACGCGAACCCCGGAACCACTGGTCTCCGCTTTTCCCAAAGGCCTGCATCTTTGTGTTTCAAGATCAAATACAGATTTCCAAAGTGTCCTCCCAGGTCAAACCGTGCCACGTTTTTCAGACCCGCCGCCTCATACTTGGTCCTCATCAGTTGAACCACTGCCGCCTCCTCCTGAGTCACAGGTGTGTAATTCCCACCGTCCCGTTCACTCTCCAGCCACTCCTTATAGATCTTTCCACACACGCCAAAGCCTACTGCCACGTTTCTGTCAAGCACTCCCCGAGCCAGCCCCTCCAGCTCCCTCATCACGACCTGGTACTCCGACAGAGGTCTGATAGCCCCTCCGGCTCCTGCTGCCAGCATCTCAGCCTCTGCTGCCTTTTCGACCATCCCGAGAAGTTTCCCTCCCAGTTTCTGAAGAAGAAGGCCCGCAGTCACATCTCCTTTCATCAGTTCTACGAAGCGAGCCAGTGAGCGCCTTTCCTGCCATAAGGATTTCACCCACTGTCTGATTTCACCAGCCAGTTGCCAAGAAAATCCAACTCCCCAGCCAGCTGAATACATCACTCCTCTGTCGTCTGCAGAGCCCCCAAAAGCCCTCACCACGCGTGCGAGTCCCTGCTGGGTCACTGGTTTGGTGATCGCAGCTGCTCGGTTCTGAATCAAAAGGAGACTCACTTCAAACTGTGCCCCCGTCGATCGGTCTTTGAAGCCCAGGGCACTCTGTGGGGCCAAGAAAAAGAACTTCTTCTTTTTAAGTAAGCAGATCAGTTCAACCCCGTCAGTCTCATCCCACTTGTCCCAATACGGCACAACAAGGACCACTCGCACCGGTTTTCTAGACGTCTTGGCTGAGTAGATCGCGTGTAAAATCGACCGTCTGATATGGTCCATCGTGTAGATCGGGTTTCCTAGAGCGCAGAAGTGCCACGGCCAGCTATACCCGTTCTCGATTGCACCAAAAGCCACGTCCTCAGCGTACGGTGTAAAGAAAACACTGCTGTCAAGGTTAAAGTCAAGAGGTGACGCAAAGAGTTCAAAGCTGAGTGAAAAGCAGAAGCGCAGCGCATCTTGCTTAGAATAAGGGGTGATCCAATAGTCCCTGGTGATCAGTCGAGACCAAGCAAACAGTCTACCAGCCAAAGTGTGCAGCAGGGAGAGTACATCGTTTTTCAACCCACGAGACGTAGAGAAAGCGTCCAGCCTCTTAATCAGTACAATAAAGCGGTTCCATTTTATTTGTACAGCAAGTCCCGACCGAGAACACACTGCTAAGAAAACATTTTTTTCAACCACGTTAATAACCAGAGTCAGCAGTTGCCCCTCAACTATACATTTAAAGGGAAACAGTTGCCTGAAAGCGTTGTCGGATACTAAACAAAATCTGTTGAATTGTGAAAGAAAGTCAGACGTACTAGTCAGAAGCTGGTCGCTCGACCCTGATCCCCCTGTCGGGGTGTCCTTCAGGCTGCGGTTAAGTAGGGCAAATTTACCAGTAAGCTCTGTAGTCCGGAAGCACACGTGACCATTCCTGCGAGGTAGCTCTGGATCTCTCCTGTCACACGTGCACTCTGGTTCGACAAAACACTGTGTCACTGAGCGAAGGTTTTTAAAACAGTCAAGTAGCTTCGGCTTGGCAGTCCTCACAACGCGTGTTCTGCTGCTCACAAAACGTCTCGTTGTCCCTGCTGAGAATTTCTGGCAGATACACTCATAAAGAAAATCACGGACAGCGATCGTCGAAACGGCCTCAGGCATCTGAACTCTACAAACATACGTAGCGCGAATAATAAAATCATGCTTCTTCTTGGCAAGTGCCACAAAAGCAGCCCGAAACCTCAGCAGTTCTTTCTCACGAGTCACCCTCGGCGCCGCCTGCCACAAGCGTAAGATTCTGTCAAGTGGGAGCTTTGGGATCGTCTTCCATTGCCAAGGAGTACGCACCAAACTTTTTAACTGCTTCCGGGCCCACCTGTCATTGTCTGTAACCTCGATCGACGAGAAGCGTAGTCTGGCATTCTCCCTCTGGAGAATCGGGAAAAGCTCTCGCAGAGTACCTCGTAGATCTCTCGTCGTACTGGATAGGTGTACTCGTGAGCTGCCATAGCGTAGTTTAATAGAAGGCCAGTTAGTGTAGTTCCAGTCACCAGAAATAAACTCAACGTCCCACTGCCCGCTAACGAAGTCTGAGTTCTTCGTCAGTCGCCTCAGCGCTCTGTCCAGGCCCCCTCCGTTATAGCCCGCGGTCGATACGTGCCCGTACGTCCTCGATGGTTCTCGAGCCCCGTCAGCTCTCTCGTGCATGTTTCTTCGGCTTCTGCGTCCCCCGTACTTCCTTCGCTGCTGTGCCTGCGACTTGTGTCTCCTGCGGTAACCCGTTGTCTTCCGCCTCCAGCGAACCCCCACCGTGTTAAGCGAACAGCTAGGTCGCTGCGTCTGTTTAATAATAACCTTCTCGTCCGCGTCGCAGTCACCCTTTGACGAATACAGGCGTAGAGGAATCATAAAAAACGAGTGCAGCCCCTTCGATCTCAGAAACCCATACAGCCGTCTCCCCCCCTTTGCTGTAACGTCCAGTGTCGTACTAAAATGTTTTGTCAGCCTCACCACCGGCCCTGTCCAGAACTTACCAACATAGCTCCTCTTTGTCCACGGAGAGGCCAGTACATAGGTCCCAAAATTGGCCTCACCAGCGAACCACCTCCTCAGCTCCGTGGGCCTCAAATCGTTCCACCACGGTACGTACTTTTTTAACCACCATCTCGGCCTCATCCCTGTCCACAACAAAAATACCAGAGACCCAAACATCGAAAGCAGCACCGCATCCTCCACCTCATATTTCCCACCTGGAATCCCAGCGACAACCTCTTCAATCACTTTAGAAATAAGCAAGACCAGGCATCTCACTCTGAAGAATCGTTGTCGCTGGGTGCCTCCCCGCTATAAAGCGCGGAGGTCTAGGAGTCCATTGTTGTGTGCCTTTGATGTCAGCACCAGCAGGTCCACCTTGCTCATTTCCATACACTCCTTTGGCACTGCGAGTTGGTACTGGACTGCCACAAGCCTGAGATTGTTGACTGCTGCTTTCAGGCGAAACGTGGCCGACATTTCCTTCGGCGTAATCGTTGAAGGCTTTGCGTTCTGCGCAGGTGGTGCTGGAGGTGCCATCTGAGGCCGTGGGGTCGCTCTCGGTGTATGCGGAAGAGCTCCACTGGCTGTCGTCATTGGGTTTGTCGGCGCGGTTGGTCTCCCCCCCATTAGTGTGTGCCAGGCACCGATACTTCCGGCGGCTGCTGCTGGTGCTCCTGGTGCTGCGGCTGTAAAAGCTGGTGTCTGCGAGACTGGTTGAGGTGCGCTACCCACCACTGGGGGCTGCTGCTGCTGAAGAGCTGTCATCTGCTGCTGGAACGTCGCCTGCATCTGCTCTGACTGCTCACGCATCAACTCCCTAAAGGCTGCAAAGTCTGAGGTGTCTGGCTGAAGTTTCGGTCCCGGGCTGGTCGCTGATCCGCCCGCCTGTCCTCCACTGTAAGTCTTCATTTCTTTAGCCAGTTTCTTAGCCTTTTCTCGTTTTGCCCTTTGCCTGGACCTCCTGTCCTCACTCTGGCTGCTCTCTCCAGAAGTGTCCTCTGCGCCAGTGGTGTCATCCTCTGCCAGTTCAATCGCCTCTACAGCCGCCGCCGTCTTCTTCGTTTTCGCCTCTTTACGAAACACCTTCTTAAGTGCCATTGGTTTCCTTTTTCCTGCAGCCGCTTTCGTCGCATCTTCACTAAAGTGAATTGCCCTGGGGGCTGCCTGTTCAACTGCCGCCGCCCCTGTCATCGCCTGCCCAAGCCTAGTCAGGTCGGTGTCACGATCTCCATTTGCCTGCTGAATTGCCGCCGCCAGCCTCCTCTCGTACTCAGCGTCCCTTTTTGCCTCCGCAGTTTGGGCCTGTGCCTGTGCCAGAGCTGTGTTCATCTCGAACAACTTGTCTTGCATCGCCGCCAGTTTAGCCTCTAGAGCCGCTGTCTTCACCCTCTCATCTTCGCACTCTTTTTTCCACCTAGAGACGTATGGTTCCCCCGTCATTGGGTTAATCCTCGGGCCTGAGTACCCGTTGTCTGCTGCTGGTGGGGTAGGAAGGGGGAACTGATACTGAACCCCCCCGGCGCTCTTCGGGGTGTGTTGCGGGTATGGGTTGTACGCAGAGAAAGTCTGAGGAGTGAACTGTCCTGCTGCGTGAGGTGGCACTGGCTGGGGCGTAAAATACTGTGCTGGGATCTGCCCTCCCTGAGGGGGTTGCTGAGGAAACTGAGCCTGCATCTGCACTGGCCGCTGCGCCTGTGGAGTAGAAAATTCTTGCGGTGGCGGCGTTGGGGCCGCAGCCTGAATCGGTGCTGCCGGCCCTTGAGCCTGTGGTTGAGCCTGTGGTGCTGCCCCTTGTACCGGCTGTACAGGTGTAGTAAAAACATTCTGCCCTTCCATAGTATGATCTGATATAAAAACTTCCAAAAAACTCAAAATCTCCAAAATAGTCGATCTGGTACCTCTGTCAGAGCCCACTTGATCTATAAACAACGTCGTGGGTTTTTGTGCAAAACACAGCCCTCAATAAAACGTCGTAAGTAAAGTTCTAAAATAATTAAAACTGTCTCGGTTGTTGAGGTCACGATAATATTTTGTGTGCCAGCGGTCTGTATACGGCCTATAAATATAGGTTAGGGCAAACACAGTATGGTCAGAATAGGCAGGGTGCTTTTTTCTTTCTGTACTGTCGCTGTATACTCAGATATGTAAGAATATTTATAAAACTGTCACGATAAAATAGTTACCGGAGCTCCCGTAATGGCTACCTATAAGCTTTTCAACCTTGCCAAAGGTCTCGTCAGCAGGCTTTCCTCGGAGTCTGAAACACTCTAATGTCTGTGTTGACTATATAGTTGTCATGTGCACTTCCCAAACTGTTTTCAGGTGCTCCCGTCCCATGGTAAATATGTATGAAAAACTGTCCTCTGGTCTATGAAAAAAGTCATGCAGGGAATGCAGTTTCAATGTTCCAGCCAGAGTCTGTCTCACGTAATAATGTCTGAAAAGTTCTGACGCTACACGTAATAATCATCTTCCCCGTTGCATAAGTTGAAAAGGACGGGTCAAAAAACAGTACACAAAGTGCCAGGTGAGTCTCACGTAATAATGTCTGAAAAGTTCATACGCTACACGTAATACACGTTACCACGGTCTCCAGAAAACTTGAAAATTCAAAAACTCAGAGAAGAAATAAGACACGGCCCAAGTGGGCAAGACCAATCTATGTGTGTCAGGCCAAGTGGCCTTCATAGTCGTAGACTGGAAACTCATACTCAACACTTCTCCAGCACTAGGTCTCCTCCCCAGTGCCCCGGCCCGAATTGATAACCTGCGGTGCTGGAGTGATCCTGGAATACTGGATGAGTCCGCGTTCTGCGGTGCTGCGGTGCTGGAGTGATCCTAGAATACTGGATGAGTCCGCGTTCTGCGGTGCTGCGGTGCTGGAGTGATCCTGGAATACTGGA
>LGRX02013042.1:0-10288 GCA_001247695.2 Cymbomonas tetramitiformis | reverse complement strand
CCCGACGGCGCGTCCGGTACCACCCCCGCGGTCTTGGGTGCGGGCACCTCCGTGCTCGTGGGGGCGGGAGCATCCGCGGGTTGAGCCGTCCCTCCCGACGGCGCGTTCACTACCAGCCCTGCGGTGTCGGGTGCGGGCACCTCCGTGCTGGTGGGGGCGGGAGCATGCGCGGGTTGCTCCGCCCCTCCCGACGGCCCCTCTACACCCACCCGAACGCCCTCGGGTGTGGCCGCTTGAACAAGGGGCGGGGGCCGCGCCGACGGCACCGCAAGCAACGGCAAACTGTTCTCGAGCGCGCCTTCCAGCAGCATGGCACCATGTTTTGCGAGGTTCACAGCGTCTCTCTCGGCTTGGGAGGTTGGGTAGACCGTGCGCTTCGCCATGCACTCCGGCCTACCACAATTGTTCACCTCTTCAATGCCTTTGGCTACCATGCACACGTTATGGTAGCTAGCCTTGCAGTGCGAGCACCTGTGGACACCACGTGCATCGTCCTTCTCGCATATGAAGCAGGACTCATCTGGTGCTGGCGGTGGGGGTGAGGGCGGAGCAGTGGCGAGCCCACCTAATTCATAGAACACCAAAACCAAGCACGTTTACACAAGTAGGACGAGAAACATAAATAGAACTAAAAACTCATTACAACGTTATATTATTGGACCACTTTGAAAAATGTGCTCACCAGCGTCGCCGGTCTTCAGCGCGCTAGTAGGCCAGTCCAAGGACTTTCTTCGAGAACTCTGCGCTTCCTTGGCCAAGCCCGCCAACGCGCGGGGAGCGTCAATTGAGGCCAGCGTTTTAACGGTGGCCTCGGTGGCATCTTCCGCCACTTCACTAGCAGTACACTCTGATCGCTGCTCGCACTCCTTGCGCCCACAGTTCTTTTGATTTGTGAGCAAACCACAATCGCCAGTCCCGAATTTTCGCTGACATGAAGGATGGAAACCACCTCCACAAACACCACAAGTCATGATGCTCGCGCTTTTCTTGCAATAAACGCACTTCCCCGGCCGAGGACCACACTGCTTGCATATTACTCCAACCTCCTCATTGCTAGAACACGCGAAATGAAAGTAGCCCTGGCACGTCTTGCATTGGATCTTCGGTACAATAGTTCTCGGGACCGCACAATCGCGGACCACACATTTCACTACATTCTCTTCTTTCTTCTTCGCAATAGCTTTCACAACAGCCTGTTTTCCACGGTTCGCCCCCATGTTTCTGGGGCAAGGTGTTAACGTGCTACTTACTCTTAGGTTTCAGGAGCATAAGTCAATTCAGTAAAGGCGGAGTCTTGGGCCTTCAAGTCCGTCCAGAACTCCAAAGCGCCACATCACCATGCACATACAAATATCCCACGCAAAAATATTTCGCTGTTGAACCCTAACAGATTTGGAGTCCGTCGATAAAACTTGATCGAACTCCAAAGCGCCACATCACGATGCACACAACATTATGTCACGGATATAAATTATGATGTGGAGCGCTGACAGATTTGGAGTCCGTCGATAAAACTTGATCGAACTCCAAAGCGCCACATCAAGATGCACATAACATTATGTCACGGATATAAATTATGATGTGGAACGCTGACAGATTTGGAGTCCGTCGATAAAACTTGATCGAACTCCAAAGCGCCACATCACGATGCACACAACATTATGCCACCGATATAAATTATGATGTGGAGCGCTGACAGATTTGGAGTCCGTCGATAAAACTTGATCGAACTCCAAAGCGCCACATCACGATGCACACAACATTATGTCACGGATATAAATTATGATGTGGAGCGCTGACAGATTTGGAGTCCGTCGATAAAACTTGATCGAACTCCAAAGCGCCACATCAAGATGCACATCACATTATGTCACGGATATAAATTATGATGTGGAACGCTGACAGATTTGGAGTCCGTCGATAAAACTTGATCGAACTCCAAAGCGCCACATCACGATGCACACAACATTATGCCACCGATATAAATTATGATGTGGAGCGCTGACAGATTTGGTGAACTCCAAAGCGCCACATCATGAAGCACTTCACGCCATTTCGAAGTGAAACGCGTTCGTATTCTTCAAGAATGTGACCGGTGATGGAAGTGCGAGGAAGCTCATGCCCTCGCACGAATATATTTCATGTATATTTGATATGTGGTTAGCGTGGTAGAAACGACAACGATATGGGTGGGACGAAGCGGCGCCCCAATCCGACAAGCTTCAACGGTGCGGTTGTACTTTATTTGTAAAGAGCCCGAAGCTATTATGAACTATTATGATCTGTGACAAAATGCGTGAGAACGACTGTTGAGGAGTGCGCATACCTTTTTGTAGCAGGGGTGCACATCGTGGAAGGCCACGTGAAGTTCACCGTGGTTCGGGATGATCGACGTTGGCTACTAGGGCAGTTATGTGGAATCATGCATGTCATTCTAGCTATGAGCGTCTTTTTAGCTTTGTGCGGCTCAGACGCGAGCTACAATCCTGGACCAGACTGGGATATCCCGCCAATTCTTATGGACTTGCTACCTCTTCTAGTAGAAGTAGGCGACTCCGCACGCACCATACCTCTTGGAGTGTGGCCCCTACCGCAAGAAGCTATGCCGACGCTTCGACACTTGGTTACCAAGTTGGATTCGGTGTGCGATATTTGGGCGTCTGCACGAGCTGAGGCGACTTCCGCGCCCTTGCGCAATTGTCAGATTCCTGACAGCTCAGACAAAGAGGAATGTTCTTCTCCAGACGAACTGGACACTTCGCGCGAAGTGTCCAAAGGAGGGATAGAGGGGCAAGAAGATGGTTTGCGTCGGTCGCTGACACGTCACGAAGTTGACAGACCACAGGAATACACGCCACTGAAGCGAGGAAACAGGAACCACTGGATAGGGAAGATGAGCGAGATTTTTAGTAGGTCCCCAAACCGCATCGCTTCAGCGGTGAGGGGGTACATTGAAACGCTGCCAAAGGAAGTGGCGGTAGGTGTGCTGCAACGCTGTCGCGCAGCGTTGTTCGGTGATACAGAAATGGCGAAGACCAAAGCTATGGACTGCATTCTAGAAAACCTGGTTGCGGTCTTTGAGGCGCTGTCGAGTAGGAATTCTAACTTGAACGAGGAGCACAAGCTTGCAGTGGCGGCCGCAGTGTTTGGCGAGAACATGCAAGAGGGGCAAGTGTTAACCGCAGCGACAACAATGTTAGGCGTGCATAAGCGTGTAGGATATGCGGGCATCACGGGGCATAAAAACATGCTGGCGGGTGCGAGGGTGGGCAATGCCGAGCGTGCACGAAGGAGCTTGCACGTGGGTGTGACGCGCCCCAAGCGACGTGGGCGTCGTTCGGTGTGCATGGCGGAAGCCACTTGTGCACTCATCCGCGACTTTTGGTTGCACCCGGACAACACGCGCGTGAGTCCTTGTAAGAAGGACGTGGTGTTGGCAAGAGATCCACACACGGGGAAGCTTAAGACGCCCCGTGAGTACGTTAGCAAGCATTGGCTTGAGGCTTCGCAACTAGTGGTGTACCGGAGATTTGTGGCGAAATATCCAAGCGTGAAGGTGGGGCAAAGGTCGTTTGAGAAGGCGGGAGTTTGCAAACCGCACAATGTGGTACGGTTGACAAGAAGGGACAACATCTCTTGTTGTTGTAGGTATCACGAGGACATGCGCATGGTGCTTAAAGGGTTCGACGAAGCACGGGAGGCGGTGCACAAGAAGTGCCCGTGCAAGGATAAGAAGTGTTGCCCCCGAGTGCCACGGACGGCGGAGGAAAAGAGGGAGAGCGCGGTGGGTGCGCCGACGGGGCAAGAGTGTGGCATCGTGAAGGCGGGGAAGTCTACCTCCACGTTCGCGGAGAGTCTGTTGTGCCCGCGTGAAGGGGATAAGCACCGCATAGAGTGCCTATTGCAAACCTGCAAACAGTGCGGAGGTTTGAAGAACTTTAAAGTGTGCGAGAAGGAGGTGCAATATGCGGAGGAGGTGAGGTGGTCGTGCTATGAGACTCTGAGTACGGGCAAGTACGACGACGAAGGGAAAGAGGTTAGGAGGTTGCAGTTTTTGCAGAAGAAGACGAAATTGGGGGCGTTGATATCTAAGCTGCAAACGTTGTTGCTGGGGCACGAACCGGGGAAGTCGCCAAACTGTCGGTGCAATGGACGCTTTCTGTGCGAGGACGCGGCGTCGGAATCGTGGAAGTGGCGGAGGCTAAATGGCGTCGGGGACTGCCCGTTTTTGCGTCCCTATGCGTACCATACATTCATGGCCTTGCACCAGCACCGTCAATTTAAGACGTGTATCACGGATTTGCCGTTGGGGCATACGGCGTGGTGTTTCGACTTCTCCGAGAACCATTCGTTGAACATCCCGAGGGAAGTTCAGAGTTTGCACTGGGTGGTGAAGCAGGCTACTGTGTTGGGGTGTGTATTATGGCGGCACGCGTGCAAGGAAGTCGATGGGGTAGAGTCCACGGCGGAGAACCCGGTTGTGATAAAGGACTATGTGTACTTTATCAGTGATGACCGCAAGCATGATCACAGATTCATTCAGTACATGCGAGAGGTGATCATCAAGGAGTACTTTGAGAAAGGGGGATTCCGAAGCCAATATTTATTCACGAATGGGCGGATGGTTGTGCGGGGCAGAACAAGTGCGCGGCGGGATTCGCGGACGTGGGAAACAGCAAAATGGAATGGTCGCTGGGGATTCCTTGTCAGCGGAACTTCTTTGAGACGGCGCATGCTAAAGGGGAGCAGGACGGAGCGGGGGCACACGTGAAGCATGCGGCGGCGGTGGCGGTAATTTCGGAGGGTGACAAATGGTATGGGAAGATCTTGTGTGCGGCCGATCTCTATGCTTTTTGTGTGGAGAGGTTGCGCACACGCGCGGACACCAGCTACACGAAGTCGAGGGCCGCATTCAATCAACGATTTTTTTATCTAGTTCCCGAGGACGCGACGAAAGAGGTGGCGGGAGGTTTGTCGGCGGTTGATCACACGGCGCGCATCGCATACAAATCTTTGGAGCGCACTTTGCAACTGCATTCGGTGCGATCGGGCGTGGAGGGGAAGTTGCTGGTGCGCGACAGGACATGCTATTGCGTGTCA
Organism: Cymbomonas tetramitiformis; assembly: GCA_001247695.2. Taxonomy (NCBI): domain Eukaryota; kingdom Viridiplantae; phylum Chlorophyta; class Pyramimonadophyceae; order Pyramimonadales; family Pyramimonadaceae; genus Cymbomonas; species Cymbomonas tetramitiformis. Next base: position 5,188 of record LGRX02013042.1, on the reverse strand, counting down.
TGCTATGCAGAATGTGTGTCGTCCATGCCGACGTCCGAGAACTGTTTGGAGAGCTCGCATGGGGATTTGTGGAGGGAGGTGGAATTGACGCCCGCAACGGGTGCGGACGCGGCAAGGGTGCGGGAGTTGGTGGAGGAGTATGCGAGTGATGTGAGTGTAGCGGTGCGGCGCGGATGCATCATCGCGGTCCACCGAGACCCGGCGGACCGCACACATGTCGCGATTATGAACGAGGGGCGGCAATGTAAGGGCTGGCGGGGCGTTGGGGTATTGCTGGGTGCTGAGATGGCGGTGTATCTCTGCTGTGGTTGAGAGTGGGGTGTTGTGAGGGATTTTGGGTTTGAGATGTGGGTGTGGCATTGGAGGGCAAGTTTTTTAAATATATTTCAAAACCAACGAAGAGGTTCGGCACCCTGTTAGGTGATACCGTTCCAGCAGAACAAAACAACACTTTGCAATTGGGCATTCACTCCAGGCCCGAGCTGGCGCGTCGCCAACCATGAATTCCCACAACCTGTCATACAGGCTCGTCGGGGAATTCACCGCTGCCAACGCCCACAAGGGGCGCATTCACAAATACAAACACAATGAAAACTGAAGAAAAAAAACATCCGGCTGCAATGCTGTCGGAAGGTTGCAGTCGGGTGTTTGGACTCGAGCTGGTGCGCCGTACGCCGTGAATTCCCACAACCTGTCACGCAGGTCCGTTCGGGGAATTCAACGTTGCCACAGCCTGCGCAGGTCGAATTCACAAAGTTTAACATCATACAAACTGAGGGAAAAACATGGGTGCGGCTACAACCTCGTCAAACAGCAAAAGTCAGGTGTCACGGCTCGAGTTGGCGCGGCTACGGTTGTGCATTCCCAAACGCCGGTCATATATGCCGGTTTGAGCATATTCGGCAAGCAAGCCCTGCGAGGTTCGAATTCGCATAGCTAGTGGTACAAAATATGGCACAAAAAGGCCGGGCGCATCGTGCACACGCGTGAATACCGCTGAGAGTGCCTGAGACGGTCCGCCGTCGCGGGTGTGAATTTATGACAAACGCAGCTTCGGGCTATCTCGCCGCTAGGCGCTCAAAGGGAAAATTGCCCCTCTGTGGGAATTCGCAATCGTGTTGTGAATTCGTGAACGTTTTCGGACAGCAGAGGATCTCCAGCGCTGCGGAACTGCGACATGCGTTTCTACTGCTATGCCACGTAAAACATGCCAGGCGGCAACGCGCTTCAGCCGTGCCGGCTCGTAGATTCGCAAAACGGGCACGGGACTAACTTGTACTCGCAGACTGTAGATTCAGGCTCAGGTAAAAGCGTGCAACGCAGAAAGGCAAGCGAGCAACACGGGGGCAATTCACAGATGAAACAAGTGCAACGGCACGACTTCGCACATACGTCAGAGTGGCGTGCCGGCACTCTGGGGATCCGAACCAGACTCTTACAAACTGCTAGTGATGAAGCTCTCATGTGGATTCGAAGCATATGTATGTATATATCACATTTAATACTAGGCCACAAGAGGCAAATATCACTGTCCCGCAGAATGGTTTTGAAAGGTTCGGATCTCACTTTTCGAAAGCAGAGCTAGCTAAATACTCAAGCGAGCATAGTGAAAGTCCGTGAATGCCATTGTCGTTTCGGATGCCCTGTGACCATTGGTTCCCAGTGACAGCGGCGTTTGGTGTCAACGCGCGCTTGCGTTTGCCCTGTCATGCATTGCCGAGACGTCATGTGTGGTCGTGTCGTGATGTCACTTCGCGTGATGTCGTGCTCGACGCTCTGCGGCTCTCGCGGATCGGCACGGGCTGGTCGCGGCGACGTCGATGTAGCGCTTGGCAAGGCGTCGTGCATGATTTAAACTGGGAGGGCGATCTGAGCAGGAGGGTGAACGTGATATGCTCCGGGCGCTCGAGCGGACAATGAACTGGGGTAGGACCGTGACTGAGGGGGGGAATGACAATTAATGAAAAAGGGGGTCATGGCTGGGGCGTTTGCTGTCGGCTGAGACGGGCGCAATGGGGGCAACTGCGGTGGGGTCTGACATGGGCTGCGGTAGCGTGACTGAATATGGGGGGTGTGACAGGCCTTTCAGGGGTGCCCGAGGGACCCCTTCTAAGCGTGTTCATAGTTGTGACAGCTGTCGCGATTATGAACGAGGGGCGGCAATGTAAGGGCTGGCGGGGCGTTGGGGTATTGCTGGGTGCTGAAATGGCGGTGTATCTCTGCTGTGGTTGAGAGTGGGGTGTTGTGAGGGATTTTGGGTTTGAGATGTGGGTGTGGCATTGGAGGGCAAGTTTTTTAAATATATTCCCCCCCCCCAGCTGGTGGCGTATGGATAGGGAGACATCAGCTGGCAAGACACGAAGTGGGTGTGGCGTGGTGATATGAACGTGATTGTTGATGCTGACGTGTGATTGCGGCCGCGGGTGCAGGCGCGTTGATCTCGTCGTTGATGTCGGTGGCTGAGCGGCTGCGGCTGCATTGATCTCGTCGTTGATGTCAGTGGCTGAGCGGCTGCGGCTGCGGGCGCGTTGATCTCGTCGTTGATGAACGAAAAGGTTCGGCACCCTGTTAGGTGATACCGTTCCAGCAGAACAAAACAACACTTTGCAATTGGGCATTCACTCCAGGCCCGAGCTGGCGCGTCGCCAACCATGAATTCCCACAACCTGTCATACAGGCTCGTCGGGGAATTCACCGCTGCCAACGCCCACAAGGGTCGGATTCACAAATACAAACACAATGAAAACTGAAGGAAAAAACATCCGGCTGCAATGCTGTCGAAAGGTTGCAGTCGGGTGTTTGGACTCGAGCTGGCGCGCCGTAAGCCGTGAATTCCCACAACCTGCCACACAGGTCCGTTCGGGGAATTCAACGTTGCCACAGCCTGCGCAGGTCGAATTCGCAAAGGTTAACATCATACAAACTGAGGGAAAAACATGGGTGCGGCTACAACCTCGTCAAACAGCGACAGTCAGGTGTCACGGCTCGAGTTGGCGCAGCTACGGTTGTGCATTCCCAAACGCCGGTCATATTTGCCGGTTTGAGCATATTCGGCAAGCAAGCCCTGCGAAGTTCGAATTCGCATAGCAAATGGTACAAAATATCGCACAAAAAGGCCGGGCGCATCGTGCACACGCGTGAATACCGCTGAGAGTGCCTGAGACGGTTCGCCGTCGCGGGTGTGAATTTATGACAAACGCAGCTTCGGGCTACCTCGCCGCTAGGCGCTCAACGGGAAAAATGCCCCTCTGCGGGAACTCGCGAGCGTGTTGTGAATTCGCGAATGTTTTCGGACAGCTGAGGATCTCCAGCGCTGCGGAACGGTGACACGCGTTTCTACTGCTATGCCACGTAAAACATGCCAGGCGGCAACGCGCTTCTGCCGCGCCGGCTCGTGGATTCGCAAAACGGGCGCGGGCCTAACTTGCACTCGCAGACTGTAAATTCAGGCTCAGATGGAAGCATGAAAAGCGGAAAGGCAAACGAGCAACACAGGGGGCAATTCACAGATAGAACAAGCACAACGTCACGACTTCGCACATACGTCAGAGTGGCGTGACGGCACTCTGGGGATCCGAACCAGACTCTTACAAACTGCTAGTGACAAAGCTTTCATGTGGATTCAAAGTATATGTATGCAAATATCACATTTAATACTAGGCCACAAGAGGCAAATATCACTATACCGCGGAATGGTTTTGAAAGGTTCGGATCCAACTTTTCGAAAGCAGAGCTAGCTAAATACTCAAGCGAGCATAGTGAAAGTCCGTGAATGCCATTGTCGTTTCGGATGCCCTGTGACCATTGGTTCCCAGTGACAGCGGCGTTTGGTGTCAACGCGCGCTTGCGTTTGCCCTGTCATGCATTGCCGAGACGTCATGTGTGGTCGTGTCGTGATGTCACTTCGCGTGATGTCGTGCTCGACGCTCTGCGGTTCTCGCGGATCGGCACGGGCTGGTCGCGGCGACGTCGATGTAGCGCTTGGCGAGGCGTCGTGCATGATTTAAACTGGGAGGGCGATCTGAGCAGGAGGGTGAACGTGATATGCTCCGGGCGCTCGAGCGGACAATGAACTGGGGTAGGACCGTGACTGAGGGGGGGAATGACAATTAATGAAAAAGGGGGTCATGGCTGGGGCGTTTGCTGTCGGCTGAGACGGGCGCAATGGGGGCAACTGCGGTGGGGTCTGACATGGGCTGCGGTAGCGTGACTGAATATGGGGGGTGTGACAGGCCTTTCAGGGGTGCCCGAGGGACCCCTTCTAAGCGTGTTCATAGTTGTGACAGCTGTCGCGATTATGAACAAGGGCGGCAATGTAAGGGCTGGCGGGGCGTTGGGGTATTGCTGGGTGCTGAAATGGCGGTGTATCTCTGCTGTGGTTGAGAGTGGGGTGTTGTGAGGGATTTTGGGTTTGAGATGTGGGTGTGGCATTGGAGGGCAAGTTTTTTAAATATATTCCCCCCCCCAGCTGGTGGCGTATGGATAGGGAGACATCAGCTGGCAAGACACGAAGTGGGTGTGGCGTGGTGATATGAACGTGATTGTTGATGCTGACGTGTGATTGCGGCCGCGGGTGCAGGCGCGTTGATCTCGTCGTTGATGTCGGTGGCTGAGCGGCTGCGGCTGCATTGATCTCGTCGTTGATGTCAGTGGCTGAGCGGCTGCGGCTGCGGGCGCGTTGATCTCGTCGTTGATGTCAGTGGCTGAGCGGCTGCGGCTGCGGGCGCGTTGATCTCGTTGTTGATGTCATTGCGGCTGCGTGGCTGCTGCGGGCGCGTTGATCTCGTCGTTGATGTCAGTGGCTGAGCGTGGCTGCGGCTGCGGGCGCATTGATCTCGTCGTTGATGTCAGTGGCTGAGCGGCTGCAAGCCGCGGCGTTGATCTCGTCGTTGATGTCAGTGGTTGAGCGGCTGCGGCTGCGGGCGCGTCGATCTCGTCGTTGATGTCAGCGGCTGAGCGGCTGCGGCTGCGGGCGCGTTGATCTCGTCGTTGATGTCAGTGGCTGAGCGGCTGCTGCTGCGGGCGCGTTGACCTCGTCGTTGATGTCAGTGGCTGAGCGGCTGCGGCTGCGGGCGCGTTGACCTCGTCGTTGATGTCAGTGGCTGAGCGGCTGCGGCTGCGGGCGCGTCGGTCTCGTAGTTCAGTGGCTGAGCGGCTGCGGGCGCGTCGATCTCGTAGTTGACGTCAG
>LGRX02013041.1:30876-67074 GCA_001247695.2 Cymbomonas tetramitiformis | reverse complement strand
GACGCGGGGGATGAGCACGCCTTCGAGTCACTCTGCGCGATGGAGGGTCGCCCAGAGGTGTGCGAGCTGTCGGCGCATTCCTTTGTGCCGGCTGAGCCCACATCTCTGAAGCACTTTCAGGATGCGGCGGCTTCCGCTCGGGATGCGGCAGCTGGCGATGACGGCGAGGCTCACTTTCCTCTAGCCACATTCCACTCGGGTGCACGGGGTTCGATTCCGCCACCGCCTGCGGTTCGGGATCCCTCTGCACTCGTGGCTGGTGGTGTGCCTACGGCTCGTGACCCACCAGTGGCTGTCCCTGGCTCTCTCGGCTTGCCTGGTTCTGTCCCATCGCTTTGGCTTGGCGACTCTACACCGGCTCCGCTATTTGCTGGCATGACGATTGAGACTTCTGACATTGGCTCTGAAGTCTCTGACAACGACCAAGGCTCTGACAATGACTCTGACGGCGGGCAGCAAGTGGCTTTTGACTCCTTCGGCACTCTTGAGCATGACTCTGACGGGGGAGCATCGCCACTAGCAGCTCCGGTTTGCCGTCCACGGGCTCCGCCGAGTTTTCTCCGGTGTGCATTGATGTCCTCGATGCTCTGCTGTTCTCTGTTGGCCAGTGCTACGGCATCTTTGGTTGCCGTGGGCGGTGGTGACAGGGGCCTGGTTGAGCCCGGAGTCACCGTCCATCGGTCTACTGGAGATCTCTTTGCGTCGGATCCGCCACTTGGCTCTCTGGACATCCGTGATTGGCCGCCTGATGATCGAGTTCTTTTGTCTCTTTCTTCAATGCTCAAACCGCCATGGGATTCTGCTTATCTCGATTATTCAGTTGCTTTACTTTCAGCTGTGGATCCACCTTGCCCACTTGGGCCTGGTGGTGCTCAATCGGTGACAGACAACTTACGATTCACTTCAGGATTCTTATTTACTTTGCATCCGGCCGCTGAACTCAGCCCCGCTGACCAGCCTCAAAGTGGCTAGGTTTCTTGGCATTTATCCTGGTAGCTTGATTAGCTTTAGCCCAGTAGTGGGATGACCGGGTCAGGACCCCGGCACCCAGCTAGAAGTGATCGGTTTCCACCGAAGTGAATGTTAGGTGTTTGTTTATGTCTCGTGGCTATACTCCTGTACCTGCTTTGCTAGGTAGTCACACCCACGGGTGGTGTGCTGGACTTCGGGTTTAGGCTTAGTTATTATGGGCCCTGACTAGCCCCTAGCCTGACCCTGCTTCCGTCTCGTGTCCGTGACATCCTAGCACTGTACTGTACAGTAGTACAGTACAGTAGTACAGTCATCGTTTCACTGTCTGGGTTTCCGAGAGCATAAAGCTTCGGCCAGACACAAGTTATAGCATGATCAGTTTGTTTCCTAGCAAGCTTAGCCGGACAGCGTATCTGTCTTCCTCGCAATCCTTCGCCTAACAGGGCGAGCAGTCTGTGAGGCTGCTATGATACTTGAATTGTTCACGTGTTTTGCTTGTGATATTTGTTTTGCGTCTTGCTGTTCCATCATTCGACGGAGTGTGCAGGTGGGATTAGCAGCGCATGGTTTGTAAAGCAACTTTCCCTTTTCGCCAATAGGCACGCACCTCGTGATGTGGGATTCTAAGTTGGCATTTGTCAACTTAGCTTGGGATGAAACCCAACCACATCGGACTCGTGGTCACTTGTTCATTTGGTCACCTTGAATATGTAAGCAAAGTTTGAGGAGCAACGACTTAGTATAAGGCATCGGCTGTTTTATTTTTATGGGTTTGTAGCTAATTTGCGGCCTCTTGAGGTGTGGAAGTCGAGGTTGGTGTATGCCAACCTTGCTTGGGCTCAAACCCAACCACATCGTACTCATCTCATTCACACTTTTTTTAACTTCACTGCCATGTGTTATATGTTTTTTGTTGAAGTTGGGATGGGTCTTAGGCTGATTTCTTTTTTGGGTTTGAAGTTATTATCTTCGAACCCAAAAAGAAATTCAGCCATTCCCTTGGAGCCACGCAATACACCTCACACTTGGTAGTTGTATTGCTTGAACATACTTCTATAGATACACACAACGACGAAGCCGCAGGTTGCGTAAAGATTAAGGTATGTAAGCAAAGATGATTGGAGTGTATGCACTTTCCGTGAACCCAAAAACGAATTCAACCTAAGACTACGATATAATCCTCACATAAGACGCAACTTTGCATAACTACTGAAGCTACATCAAAGATATCAATATGAGTCCGATGTGGTTGGGTTTGAGCCCAAGCAAGGTTGGCATACACCAACCTCGACTTCCACACCTCAACGGAGGTCGCAAATTAGCTACAAACCCATAAAAATAAAACAGCCGATGCCTTATACTAAGTCGTTGCTCCTCAAACTTTGCTTACATATTCAAGGTGACCAAATGAACAAGTGACCACGAGTCCGATGTGGTTGGGTTTCATCCCAAGCTAAGTTGACAAATGCCAACTTAGAATCCCACATCACGAGGTGCGTGCCTATTGGCGAAAAGGGAAAGTTGCTTTACAAAACATGCGCTGCTAATCCCACCTGCACACTCCGTCGAATGATGAAACAGCAAGACGCAAAACAAATATCACAAGCAAAACACGTGAACAATTCAGGAAAGTATCATAGCAGCCTCACAGACTGCTCGCCCTGTTAGGCGAAGGATTGTTTCTGACGGTTGTGGGCGCCAACCTTCTTTCTTAGTGTGGTCAAGCTCAAGTCAACGGACCGCGAACGATACTGTAGAGTTAAGTACGAAAATAGTGTCATAGCAAATCGCGTGATCAATGGGCTTGGCATGAAATCAGAAGAAATGAATTAAAAAACCGGTTCGCCGGCTGTGTCTCATCGAACCTGTGATTCCGTCACATGACAGTCGCGATGACTTTGTCATGTTCCGTGAACCTCCGGCGCATCTAGTCTTACCCATGGGAAAATTTCATTCTATAAACTGGTGACCGACTGCCGATGCCGACTGCCGACGTCACAGGTCGACGTGACGTGACACCAATCCATAGAATGGGACTAATTCTTACGTCGTTCGGGACGGTTTTCGTCCCGAACTACGAGTTACGAACTAAGGTGCAAACTTCGTGTAAAATCGTAGATTCAGAATATTGCTCAGATTCTTCTGATCGAGCGTCTGTCTGCTTTGCGTTTCCCCACGGCGCGTCTCTTCGTCCGTCCGCATTCGTGCCACGTAGGCATGAAAACGACCGAATTTTGTAAAAAGCGACAGCAACGGCCAGCGTTCACACGTAATTCGGAGTATTCGGAGCACGACAGATTTCGGAATCGATTTTGCATTTGCTCATTCCGAGTTAAGGTCATCCCGGATTACGATTGACGTCATAACGGCATAACGGCGATGACGTTAACGCGTAATTCGTATAAATCCGGAACAAAAATCGGAACCTCCCTATTAAATTATGTTTATCGTATAAAAATCATACACGAACAGCATCAGCAGCGCAGCGCAGTTCAGCTCAGCGAATGGGCATATCTCATTTTTAAATTTCACAATTCCTTTTAATTTATATATCGTATCGAGTTCATGCGAGCGCGCCTGCGCCTGTTACTTATATGCGATTCCTAAATTGCATAAGACACCTGTTATTGCAAGATTGATCACGGCCGATGGATTTACGATCTTTGATATTCCTCAACGCATTATCACAACAGTCTTTAGACTTGTGTTGGACACTTTGAAGGAGTTTCATACCGCAGAGTTTCATCAAACAGGTGTCCGGAAATTTTGGTTGGTGGAGAACTCCTTAGAATTTATATTGTCCAGGCCGAATCACATCCACCATTTGATAACTAGTGATATCGACTCGATGTATCCAAATTACGAAATCGACCGAGTTAATGGGCATTTGCATTACTACATTGGCAATATGTCTTGGGCTCCAAAGACTACCAATGCCGGCAAAGAGATAAAACTATTTCGATGTAGGTTTCTTAGTATGGTAGACGCATAATGGTGTTATCCGTCAACTCTTATATAACCACTTGCTTGTTGCTTGCAATTTACATGATTGGCATAATTTGTTCAAAGTATTTCAGTTCCATTTGCACATTTATTAGTATCTTCTTCCTCTCCCTATTCTCATTTCCTTCCTCATGAGTATCGATTGCATTTAGACAAGATGTATGCCGTACGTGGGTGCAGCAAATAGGTCCCTTATTGAAGGGGGTGGGAGAGGGGAAATACTAATATCCCCTGATTTACTAACAGGGTGGATATATTACATCATTTCATTTTTGAGCATTTATACACGAAGGATATAGATGTCGATGATGACTCGGATATTCAGTCTTACGGGTTTGAGGGTAATACTTTTTCATCCTCGCCTCCAGATTTTAATTATATGATCTGTCCGAGCGATTTTAATCATATGATCAATCCGAGCGTTGCTGACGCTTGTGAGATTGACACATCTGTAGTTGTTTCACATCGACCGTGTTTTGCTCTCATTCTGCACCACAACTCCTTGCATACCGCCACGCGCAGGTATACGTCTCACCGGGCGGAAACTAGAATGTTGCTATGCAAACCGTAGCAGAACCTGTGCGTATGCAAGCTCGATTAGCTCCGGACTTAGCAGTGTTCACTTTACAGTATAACGTCTGCATGTTTATGTGTATATTAATACCAACAAGACGTGACTGGCACTGTTAACCCTCTGGAAATTATTTATTATACTTATGACATCCATACGCGCTGGCATATATCACGGCACACTTTTTAGCATCTTGTCTGTGGCACTCATCGCCTGTATATTTATAATGTCTGATTGGGTTCCGCATAAACAACGTGCACCCAAGCGGCGTTACGATGATTTACATCAGGGAGGAAGAAGAAATGGAACTCAATATAGTCAGGTATAAGACTTTTCGACGACTGTTCTTATTATACCGTGCTGGGATGCCCATCATACATGTACCATATATTTATGACACATCGGGTTTGGACCAATGAAAATGTGCCACGCAGGCAGCAATTCTGAGCTATATTAATGATGAAATGCTGATGTGGAAGTAAGGCGGCCACGTGTTCAGAACTGGATTGGTCAAGTGCATTGACGTGTTCCCAATGTTCGGAAGATTTCATTGAATATTGGTGCTGATCAGCACCAATATTCAGAATATTGGGGCCATACAGCCCCAATATTCAAATGAAATATTCCGAAATTGGGAAAATGCCAATGCCCTGTGACCCAGCCCTGAACACGTGGCATTGACGACTTTGACCCGAAATTAGGTCAAAGCCGACAACGCCTGCGAAATGCTGTGCTGTGCTCTGCCTAAAAATGTTCTAATGCGTGTCAGACAAATACATTATGCAAAAAGAACATACACGGCAAAAGCATGGCCGGGATCTCCGCGGTACGCGGTGATGGGCGAGAAAAACCAAAGCCCCCGGATCCCACACAAGACGTCGGAACGAAAACATACAAGATGAAAACAAACGAATGCGATACACACACGTAAGCGAGTGCATACAAAATGCAGCACACCAGTTGAGCAACAAACACACTGGGCGCGTGTGTCACAAGGGGGCATACGCGGATGGCACAAGGGGCATATGGCGGGGGATCGGGGAATTAGGGAAAATACACGAGTCATCTGAAAACGTACAGTGACATGAGGGGCACACTAACGAAAGTGCATATGAAACTAAAATGGTATGCGAGGATGCAGCGAGGATCTCGTAGGCGAGCGTTGAGCGTGGAGTCGGTCGAAGATGAACACAAGCGGAAAGGAGTCGAGTAGTTGAAGGTCATCATGCGGTCGAGCACTGATCCTGCATGTGAGCAAAAAGTTAGTCGTGCATACAAATATCGATGCATGCACACTTAACGTCAGTCGCAGAAACATTATGCGCAAAGATATTCATAGCAGGCAGGGTCACAGCAGCAGGGTCACAGCAGGAGGTGCACGGGAAGATGCAAACAAGAAATGAACTTGAAATTGCATCAGAACTCCCCTTTGGGTTAATTTCGAAGTTCGAAGCATCGATCTTAGAAATCCAGCTTTCTAGGCATTGATTGGCAGTATCTTTTTTACTATGACAGACGACTGAAAACTCGAACGATCTTGAAAATCTGTTTTTTGAGTTTCCGATTGGCTAGTATTTTATAATGTGACTCGTGATTGAAAAGACGATCGACTGCGTTGATGACAGACGATCATCGTAGAGATCCTCACCGTTCGCTTCGCCGTTCGCTGACGCGACGGTACAGATCACCGTGCGCTGACGCGCCGGTTACAAAACAGCCTGAGGTAGGATAGACTGTGATGACATATCATGACATTGACATGACATGACAGCGACAGCGCAGCGACATACGGCGTATTAAGAGTGTAATGAAAATCCTCAGATGCGAATTATATTTTTCATTGTTTATAAATTCCGTACAGCCGTTCGATTACATCGGAAGGACATCTAAACCGTTTTTGAAATCGCACCGGTATCTTTCTGGAATCTGTCCGCTTCCGTTCGCGCTTCTTAAGCGCTTTACACTGTGAAAACCTAGTGCAGCAGGGTAGATTAATGAAGAGATTGATAACTCTTCGCGATATATTAGAAGCGAATAATGTTTAATATAAGGTATTATGAACGCTAGGAAGCATCCCCGCACAGATTCGGTGACTGGAAGCAGATCCCGGATTCCCCGCTTCGTGTGGCGGAAGCGGGAACCGGCATCCGCAAAACGGCATTCCCTTCGGTATCCTGCCGAAGGGAACGCTAAGAAATAGTAATAACAACGACTTAAACATATTTTCAACGCTGTATGTGTGCATCTGTGTTTCATTTGGTCATTTGGTTCACACGCTTGGAGCCCCGCGGCACATCCGGGATGGCGCTTCAGAACTAGCAGATTGATCTGCTGTTTCTTTGAGCGCAAAACGGCCAGAAGGGTTTCGTTTAAGCGAAACTTTTCTGCGTCTTTGAGAAACACTTTCGGAATATTTTTCATACATCTTATCCACTTTTGGATGCGCCATACTGCAAGGCGGATAATGCAGCGGATCAAAGCGAACCCTGAGCGATAAACGTACCCACCGTAGTGGAACGTTGACGATATGTTTTCGAGTGAAACTTGAAGTATATCGGAGAGAAAAGTTTTAGTTTGAAAGATTGATCGGAAGGAAATCTTTCAAATCTCAGGCATCATGCGCCAAATTGAAAGGCGGAAACGATCGGGCGGGAACCCCTACCCTAGGGCTCTCGTTAGCAGGCGGGAATCCTGCGAACGAGAAGAAACCCTTCCGATAGATCGAACCGCCGTGAAAAGTTGACCTTAGCACAGCTTTGACCGGAAGCGTACATGCACATTAAACGGCATTATGCACATTTAGTCGGTTTCGAGTTACCCACCTGTCAGAATACGGAATCTGATGGTGCAGATACAGTCTGACAGAATATTTACGGTCGCGATGGAGCCTTTTGGGTCATCATGACTGCGGCGATTACATCGAAATTTTTTGTATAAGATAAATAGTATATGGAGACAAAACGACGTACGACATCGACAGTCGACACTGATGACACACCGATGACGCTGCACTGTAAGCAATATTTGAGCAATATCGCGAGTTGTGATGACGTGGCAGAGTCGAGAAATATTGTTGCAAAGCATATTCCATGACGTGGCTCTCACATGATCCCTTCGATTAATCGAGGGCTGATGTGTCACAAATATATCATGAAGAGGAGCTAATTAGCCCCAATATCACCTGAGGTCGCTGACGCTCTCTCAGGTGATATTGGGGCTAATTAGCACCTCTTCATACTATTTATGTCACGCTGTATAATTCTATTTCGTGATTTGCTGAAGCCCTATCCAGCGAGGGCGCATCTCTATAATTATACAAAAACACCTGCGCCTGTTCCTTCCCTTGTGTAATTGGGTTATTAGGGTCCCTTGACTGTCCCATGAGGAGGAGTTCGAACGGACGGTACACGTCATGGCCCATCCGTCAAGTTCATGGTTCATCTCGCTCCCAGAGGGGCACGGCTTGCGCAGCAGGAACCAAAAAAACAAACCGCTTGCCCGGTCTGGCTCCCTTTGGCCAATTAGAAAACAGTTTCAAGACCGTGCTTTCAGAGTGAGAAACTTCAACCTGTAAATGACACCAGCTCCACAAATGAAGAAATTAAAATTAGTCTCCACGCCGCGGGTATTCCACTATAGATCCACCAGTCCGGTTGTGAAGTTGCTCTTGTAAGCTAGAGCTTGATGAGATAGGTGATTTCTAAGTCCAAATTAGACCAACACAACGCCAAACGCACAATTCGGTCAAACGAAAAGGAAATTTGCTCAAAGGTTCTGCAGTCAGATAAGACTATTGCCTTGTAGTTACAGGTAAACGAAAGAACCTTGCCTGTTTTCTCAGCACTCTGTTCACAATGCATAGGAGGCTTGTAATACAAAGCTATGGCTTTCCTTTCGCTGATAGCGCTTGAGAGGGGACGCGGTCCAGCAGAAAAGCAAGAAAACGTGAGTGGCTTGAATCTTAGTGGAGTCGTGAACACTTGCAGGAACGACAAGGAACCATGAGTACCACTGCTACTGAAGCGTATGTCAATGAGGCAATCAGCAATTTGACAGCGACGCTCACAGAGAAGGACACTGAATTGGAGGGATCGATTGGTGCTATTGGAGGCCTTGGAGATGTCCTCTGGCTGTTGCTCGGCGCCTACATGGTATTCTTCATGCAGGCAAGTATCCGATTTCTCAGTCGGCGTATTCGGTGCTGCTAGCTACTGCATGACATGTACGATGCTCAGTCAGTAGATAAGCGTTGGTTCAGCATCTGCGGAACCGAAGGAATGCTGACTGGTACTGTAGTCCTCCGTCTTTCCAGGCTGGTTTCGCCTTGCTCGAAGCGGGAGGAGTGAGCGCGAAGAACACTAAGAATATTCTCCTGAAGGTATTTACGAGGCTTGTTCTTTCCTGCCCAGCTGACGCCGTTGCGACACATTTGCTGTTTCAAAACTTTTGAATTTGATAAAACCTGCACTGGTCACTGAGCGGGCCATAAGTGGACAGAACATTCTTGATGCCTGCCTCGGCGGCATGGTTTGGTGGGCTGTCGGATACCCTTTCGCTTACGGTACGGGCGGAGCCTCACCCAATGCCTTCATTGGCGGAGCGGTATGTGCCTCCCCGGAAGCCATTACCTCCTTGTGCTTTCATACCAGCATCGATTGTTATTCGAGAATATTTAGCGATATCCCCTTGAGCGGTTCTTTTCCCGTTGCATATCACTCCTCTAAGTCAGAGCGACGCTGGGGATTCCTGAACCGTCCTTTCGCAGAACTTCTTCATGTACAAAGGTACTACAAGTATGAACGACAGTGACGGGAGCGCTCCTTCTGGTTACTTTTACGCCGGCTGGATGTTCCAGTGGGCCTTCGCTGCTGCCGCTGCAACCATTGTGTCGGTGAGCCTTCAGGCGTATTTCAGACCCTCGTTGCGCTTTAAGCATACGTTGTCCCATGCGTTCCACATGCACTGCCTGATCTTGCAACACTTTTGTATCTACACCAGTTGGAAATCCATCTGAACTCCTCAAAACCTCTTATGGCGCTGGTAAAGCTGTAGAGTTTGTTGGTTTCATCGTTGTTGATGGAAAGCTTGATGTTGGGCAGGGGGCTGTTGCGGAACGTTGTAATTTCGCGGCGTACCTGATTTACACAACCATCATCACCGCCTTCATTTACCCCGTCGTGGTGCATTGGGGTTGGTCCTCCGAAGGCTGGCTCTCTGCCTTCAAAGCCAAAGCGGGCGACGATAGTGAGGAAGATTGGTCCTACGATCCTTACCTGGGCGGCAACGGCTTTATCGATTTTGCTGGCTCAGGGATCGTGCACATGACTGGAGGTGGTGCTGCGCTCATGGGAGCGATTTTCCTTGGACCGCGCACAGGTCGCTTCAACGCTGATGGCACCGTATCGGACTTGCATCGGGGACACAACGCCGTGCTCCAGGCCCTCGGTGTCTTCATCCTCTGGTTCGGCTGGTATGGTTTCAACCCCGTATCAACTTTGGCGTTCAGCATGATGGACATCGCTGCCCGTGTTGCTGTTACCACCACCCTCTCCGCCTGCGCTGGTGGATGCACCACCCTCGTCATCCACATCGCCTGTGGCAACGTACCAGATGTTGGACCTGCTCTCAACGGTATTCTTGCCGGTCTCGTCGGAATCACTGCTCCTTGCGTTGTTGTTGAGCCCTGGGCTGCGGCCTTCATCGGCTTCGTAGCTGCTTTTGTCTACTATGGATCCTCTCAGATGCTCCTGAAGTTGAAGATTGACGACGTCTTGGAGGCATCTCCCGTTCACTTTTTCTGTGGGGCCTGGGGCTGCCTTTCCGTGGGCTTCTTCGCCACCGATATTTATGTCAACAACGGTGTTAATGGCGCATATGCCGCCGACAAAGACAACGGTGATAGCGGAAACTACGGTGCGTTTTACGGTGGTGGTGGAGAACAGCTCGGAACCCAGATTGTGGGTGTGATCGCCATCGCTGCCTGGACGTGCGGCACCTCAGCGCTCATGTTTTTCGGACTATCCAAGGCCGGTGTCCTCCGAGTTTCTGCTGAGGACGAGCATACCGGGCTCGATGACAGCCACCACGGTGGTTCGGCCTATGACATGCAAAGCAAGCAAGTGGCAACCGTGAAGGTGGAGGCATAATCTTGTCGAGACCAAAATCCAATTAGAAAAATAAGAATTTTAGCATATTCATTAAAAAAAAGTGGAGTCTTGAATTCATCAGTATTCAAGACATTTTGAGAAAACAGAAGCGATTCTGATTCTGACATTTGTAGAAAGTAGTAATCTATTTGTACCACACATGACCACTTCCGCGACTCAGATGGGATGGATTGACTGTTTTTTGTACTCACCCATATGGTGCACGATTCCTATAGTTTAGCATTTTTGAGAACCAATTTTCATGTTGATAATCCGATATTTGATGTCCACATATGTCAGTTGCATGTTACCACAACCCTAAGTTGGGTTTAAAGGTCCCAAAATGGACTCAAATTGCAGTTTTAGCCACATTTTAGCAACTTTCACCTTGATTGCGCCCATATGGGGCGCGATTCCTACGGTCTAGCATTTTTGAGAACCTATCTTGATGTTGAGAATCCGATATTTGATGTCCACATATGTCAGTTGCATGTTACCACAACCCTAATTTGGGTTTAAGGTCCCAAAATGGACTCAAATTGCAGTTTTAGCCACATTTTAGCAACTTTCACCTTGATTGCGCCCATATGGGGCGCGATTCCTACGGTCTAGCATTTTTGAGAACCAATTTTCATGTTGATAATCCGATATTTGATGTCCGCATATGTCAGTTGCATGTTACCACAACCCTAATTTGGGTTTAAAGGTCCCAAAATGGACTCAAATTGCAGTTTTAGCCACATTTTAGCAACTTTCACCTTGATTGCGCCCATATGGGGCGCGATTCCTACGGTCTAGCATTTTTGAGAACTAACTTTCATGTTGAGAATTCGACATTTGATGTCCGCACATGTCAGTTGCATGGTACCACAACCCGAATTTGGGGTTTGAGGCCCCAAAATGGACTCAAATTGCAGTTTTAGCCACATTTTAGCAACTTTCACCTTGATAGCGCTCATATGGGGCGCGATTCCTACGGTCTAGCATTTTTAATAACCAATTTATATGTTGAGAGTCCGATATTTGATGTCCGCATATGTCAGTTGCATGGTACAATAACCCGAATTTGGGGTTTAAGGTCCCAAAATGGACTCAAATTGCAGTTTTAGCCACATTTTAGCAACTTTCACCTTGATTGCGCTCATATGGGGCGCATTTCCTACGGTCTAGCATTTTGAATAACCAATTTATATGTTGAGAATCCGATATTTGATGTCCGCATATGTCAGTTGCATGGTGCAATAACCCGAATTTGGGGTTTAAGGTCCCAAAATGGACTCAAATTGCAGTTTTAGCCACATTTTAGCAACTTTCACCTTGATAGCGCTCATATGGGGCGCGATTTCTACGGTCTAGCATTTTTGAGAACCAATTTTGATGTTGAGAATCCGATATTTGATGTCCGCATATGTCAGTTGCATGGTACAATAACCCGAATTTGGGGTTTAAGGTCCCAAAATGGACTCAAATTGCAGTTTTAGCCACATTTTAGCAACTTTCACCTTGATAGCGCTCATATGAGGCGCGATTCCTACGGTCTAGCATTTTTGAGAACTAACTTTCATGTTGGTGGTGACAACTCCGAGATGGAGGATGGTGGAGATGAGACGACATGGGTTGTGTATGCTCTATACGCATGTCGCCCTCGCGGCGGCCTCGTGTTGGCATCGGATGCGGATCGGTGTCATTCCACCGGAAATTTTGTTAACTGCATGCATTGCCTGTTAATTTTGCATCGGCTGCGTCGACATGAGCATAACCGCGTTGCTCTCCCCGCAGCGGAGGTCCGAGGTGCTACAAGCGGGCATCACGCAGCTTTCACCGTTGCAATAAGTGAACGTGCAATGGGCCCTTTATTATGAGTGTGATAAACACCTCAGAGGATAGGGAATTGATATTATTTGTGGTTATGATTTATGCATGTTAAAATCTTCCCATATTCACACGGTCGCGTAGACGCGTACGTAATCGGATCAGACAGGATGAAGCGGATGGCCACTCGTTTATTATTTGTGCAGCGGTGATTATAAAAATATTCATCTCATCATACAAGCGATCAGAGGAATTCGTCACAATCTATCCATCAATGAAGATATCAAACTATGTTGAAATGCTTACTACTCATCATAGCATTATGTATGGCAGGATGCCATGACGTGAGTTATTGGATCGCCCATCTCACATCCATGGGTTTATAACATAAAACACATTTTATGTTCTCGTTCCTCGCCAACATAACAACATACTCGACCTCTGTGTGTTCACATTGAGTGCGCCTATGTCACATACTTGTTGCCACTTTTGCTCTACTCTCGATGACATGGTCTACAAGTGCATAATATATACTCGTGCCGCGGATCAAACTTTCCTCTTGTTGCCTCGGCCACGAGCAACAACTTGCGGTGTGGCCGCAGATGATGTAGTTTCTCCTGGCCCTTTGCCTCGCCCACGAGCAACAGGTGGCTGTGCAGCCGCAGATGATGCAACTCTCCCTCGCCCCTTGCCTCGGCCACGAGCAGCAACTTGCGGCACCGCCGTTGATGACGATGCAGCTTCGCCTCGGCCCTTGCCTCGTCCACGAGCAACAGGTGGCTGTGCAGCCGCAAATGATGCAACTCCCCCTCGCCCCTTGCTTCGGCCACGAGCAGCAACTTGCGGCACCGCCGTTGATGACGATGCAGCTTCTCCTCGGCCCTTGCCTCGTCCACGAGCGACAGGTTGTGGTGCAGCCCCAGATGATGTAGCTCCTCCTCGCCCCTTGCCTCGGCCACACGCAACAAATGGCAGTGCAGCCACTGAGTCGATGTCAGCATCCTCTCCACCCTCTTGATTCTGATATCGTGCGGCATCAACACCCGCTTGTCCGGTGCGACGCACCCTAGAGTAGATCCGAGACAGAAATATTTGGACTTTGGAATCTAAGAGTTGCAACTCTTCGCGCCCTACAAAATGGACATCCATTCTCTCTTGGAGGGATGCGGCTGTGAACTTTTTATTGAGTTCCCACTGAGCAAGCATGAGGACTTCTTGTTCCTCTGAGAATTGGATGCGCGCGGCTCGTGTTAGCATACGCGCCCAGCCTCGCTTTAGCATGGGCGGCTGAGGGAGAGTGAACGTGAAAGCACATAGAAATGATTGTATAGATATATACCGCATTATGCTGAAGATGCCGTGTGTAAGAGATCACAATGCATAATACAGAGGCACCCGCTAAAACAGCAGGCCCTGGAAGACTAATGAAACTCCATAATGAAAATTGCTTTTTTCCAAAAGTGTGCCGTGTGCGTGTGTGTGTGTGACCACGCTCATGCATTTGTATCGTGGATGGATAAATATTGTTATGTGTGTATGTGTGGTGCGGCCTGTGTGGTTTTAGCATGTTTCATATACTACGCATTCTCGGATTTGCTATGCATGCATGTATAGGCTGTGGCATAATTGTCATTGTGAACATCACTGCATCATTATTAGGCAACTTGCCCCCGGAGAATTTTCTATCCATATTTGTTGGCAATGTGATTCTAGACTTCATCAAAACCCATCAAAATAATTAAGTAATCAACCTTGTTTTGTTTTTGTGCAGTGTTGTGTGTGTGCGCGCGTGCGCACGCGCGTGTGAACATGCTTGTGCGGCATGTGTATGAATGGATGCATATTGTTGTGTGTGGGCGTGTGGGTGTGTGTGTGTGCAGGCTTTGTGTGCAGGCTCTGTGGCTTTAGTAACTTGTCTAAATTAGGCATGCTCGGATTTGCTATGTACATTTGTATAGTAGTAGGTTGCATAAACTAAATTGTGTATGCTTGGATTTGCTATGTATACTATCTTGTATATAAGCTGTATATACAAGTAGTATACATAGCAAATCCAACCACACTTCTATTGTAGAAAAGTTGCTAAAGCCACACAACATAATACAACCTATACAAGATAGTATACAGAGAAAATCCAAGCATGCTTAATTTAGAAAAAAATGCTATATCACCCATGCAGCCTATACAAGTATACATAGTAAATCCAGCCCTACATAATTTAGAAAATTTGCTACTAAAGACACAACATATTACAGCATATGCAAGATAGTATACCTAGTAAATCCAAGTATAAGTATACACATTGTGATATATCACAGCCTATACAAGTATACATACTCAATCCAAGCATACATAATTTAGAAAAGTTTCTACATCACAGTCTACACAAGTATACAACATAGCAAGTACACGCATACTTAATTTAGAAATTATGCTAAAGCCACACAGCCCGCAACACATAACAATATTCATTCATCCACACACACACACGCACACACACACACACACATATATTTAAGTATTTTGCAATCTTCAACTACACGCATACACTTACACACAATGCGTGGTGGTAAGCCAGAGTGAATACTAATGTGTACACTTACACACACTTACACACATCATGAGCACACACATGATCACGAGCTTACCTTGAGGTTTGCTTCCGCTGGAATCTCCACCTTGACGACAGTACCAAGTCCGATGCCCCCAAAAATCCAACATCGGAGCATATTTGATTCTGGCCCACCCTCTCGCTGCTTGACATTGTATTTCGATTGAAGATGATGAATGCTATCAAGCTGTGTATTTTCGGGCAATTTGTGTATGGGAACATAGACAACCTTATTATCAAGGCCTTTCATGGGTAGGAGGTCCAAAGAGTTCGTGACCTCCTTTGCGGTTTGCTGATTGGAGCCTTTGCCCCCGCGTCGACGCATGCGCTTCAAGTGTTGGCTGAACTGACCACCTTTCATGTCGTTTCTACTCTTCCCCTCTCCTGGAATGCTGTGAGTGTGCCTCCAGAATGACATGCCGGTGCTGTCCATTGTATCCTCGACCAATGTACCAAACAATAATGCGGCACCGACATAATCCCCTGCTTTGTCACTAGCTATACTAGCTTTAACTCTCTCGGGATGCATCTGATGATGCGTTGCTGCCGAGAATTTCACTACTCTTAATGCCGTGACAGCACTCTGATTGCTTTCATCGCTCAGCACATTGTACGTGGAGATGTCAAGCATATGCCTTCGTTGCTCTGGAGATAAATCAGGGGCATCAGCCTCCCGGACTTTCTGATATACGCATGCTATATGATGTGAAATCCTGGCCGCATCCCCATAGCCCTCCGCCTGTGTCACCTCTGTGGTAAGTCAGCATCAAAGTTAATAACACATATGTGTGCGTGCATGTAATGAGCGTGGACCTACCTCGGATACGATGTTTGTCGGCGTGCGACACGGAGTGCATTTCGTTGATCGCCTCGCATTGTTTATGAGATATATACTCCCCAACTTCTTTATAACTAGATAGTGTTGTCGAAGTGCCATGTGGAGATGTCACCTCCACATTTACATCTGATGCAACTACTATCAGCAGTGGTCGTTTGCGCGGTGTGGTAGTCGTCACTTCGAAAGTAGCACGATCTGAACTTCAAAGCTCCCTTTCATGCAACACCTCTGCAGCCGTGTCGATGGCAGTCGTGGCGATGTTATTGGCGGTATGCGCTTGGGCTGCAGCATATCCGATCACCAGCACCGCGTCATGTCGCCGCACACAACTGACACAATGCGCACTCTCTGCATGGTGCGCATATGTTTGTGCATAGCTACACGGACGACGCGCGTATTATTACCATTATTATAGAGCGCATACGTTGCCATTATGTCCACAATTAACATCTGCCGTACTAATATGATAATTCACAATAAGCGTGTGCATGCGTACCATCATCGGCTGTGCAACTTTCCGATCTTGAACGGCCTCTCCTTGTTAACCACTTCGCGGGGAGTTGATTAGTTGCAGCGTCATCGCCGTCCGTCTCAACTATCAATTGTCGCTCTACATTGATGATAGAATTACTGTCCGAAGCCGAGAAAGCAGATACGCCATTCTTTCTACGATCCCGCAACGTCGGCGCATCAGTTTGTATTATTGAAGTCGGAGCTCCGCGTGGATGTCGCCAGTCGTTATCAAAAGGAGGTTGCTGGGGCAACAAGTGCGCGTTGCTGCAACCTGCCTGCTTAGAGACACAACGCGAACACTTATCGTTGGCCGCAAAGTTTAGGATAGAACACGCCTTTCTATTGCTCGCCATATCAGTTGCGAATAGGTTCGGCTACACGACAGCAACTATGCGGCATAATCGCACATACCGCCATTTGCGTATGCGCCATTGACGCTCGGCTTTGAGACGCTCATGCGCGAAAATTCTCGAGACACTGTGTCTAAAAACATTGCAGAAGCTTACGAAGTAATGCCGTGCATGGCGCTCGCGAATTCAACCAACCGGCTTAACAGTGGCTTCACAGTGGCTATCGGCTTCAATGTAAGCTTCTGTAAGCCAAGCACTCAGGAATTTATAAATTCGCGCCAATTCGGCGTTTCAGGCACCATGTGATTATTGGTTCGAACGAACCCCCCCCCTTCGCACCCGACCATCGGTCCAATTCGGCGTGTGGGGACCAGTACAGCATCCATCCCATCTGAGTCGCGGAAGTGGTCACATTGTATACTAGTTTCAGCATGGAATTGTCCTGCGATGCAGTATATGTTTTGGATTTTGATGTATGCATATAGCAGTTGATTCCATTTACCACTGAGTAAAGTGCATGCGAGCAGATTCCCATGTTCCTCCAAAATTTTGAGACTTCTTTGTGGAACTTCTTAAGAACAGCACTAGATTTTGGAGGATATCCATAAGACTAGCATTTTGCTACTGCAGGTTCGACTTACGGCTTCGTAAGTTCTTAGTATGCTCGTGGAAGGAAGGAGGTATTTGAATTACTATAGTTGTGGCTGTCTGTCCTCAGTAATTCAGCCGTAACACTGTATCGTGCGTCAGATGGTCAGAATTCGCGCGCTGTGAGCTTTTCCGATGCACGGATATTATTGTCAAGTGTGGTTCTCGAGTTATTTCATTAACAAATGCAATATATCTACGAAGAAGCGAACCGTTATATGCTATGCGATTTATTTCTGTTTGTAATTTCGAAAATCTGAGCACACCACGTGGAAGGCCGCGGAGAGCGCTATAAAGTTACTTGCTCAAAATCTTGATTTGGGCAAGGACTTCGTACTTAGCCGTTACTGCTCTAAATTTAGATTTCGAGCAAGTACCCTTGTAGCGCTCTCCGCGGGCTTCCACATGGTGTGCTCAGATTTCCGAAATTATAACCAGAAAAAAAATCGCATAGCATATTACGATTGTGCATTACAACCAATCGAAAAGCCTGAAGCGGCCACTGAAGAGATTTCTCCAATGAGTCCCTGAGCGCATGGCGTGCGTGCGTTATGCATCGTCCATTTTCTTCGAATCGTGCGAATCTGATCGTAAAATCATGTTAAAAATGGGAAAACGCAATAAGGAAAGGTCTAGGAAAATTATATAGAGCGAGACCTTCAGTGACGGCTGAATTACTGAGGACAGACGGTCATATATAGTGTTTCTCATAAATCTGAGGGCAACGAAGAGCGGGTGTCGCAAACGCGTGCATATGATGGGACGAATACTGATAGACCCGAGCAACCTCAACACTCGCGCGTAGGTATCAAACTTGTCTTTAAAATTCACATGTGTCGGTAATCATCCAGGCATATCTTAACACAGCACACGATCGTAGAGCTACAATTTTTTTGAAATTCTGATATTCTGAGATCACATGCCAAGCTCTTATACACAAGCCCAAATTTCCAACATGTAAAAAGATAAAAACAGCAGTAAAATATATTCATCAAAATATCAACATAATAACCAAAAGTACGAATTATTGTACAAAACTGTGAGCAGAACTGTCTTAGCGGTCTAGCACTGGCACGCGAACAGCCACCTAGCACTTGCGAAGGCAAAACAATAATGAGTCCTCTAGTCCTGACCTGCGGTCAGAGCTTACTTATATCTCGAGTCATTGTCACATCTGCAAAAACTGTAACAGGCCTCCGCCCTGAAATCTTCATCTAGCCAATAGAAAGTCATCATTCCATGCCAGCTTTAACAATGTTACCGTTTACCGCATTCTGACTGACACGTCAGTGGCAAACTTGTAACTGTCATATCCTCGTATCACTTCGCGGTCACCTGATAATGACCATATCTTCTTTACCAAGTCTATTTCTCTCGAGCAGTCATCTCGCGCGAGACCTGTCATACTCGTCATATCTGTCACGCCTGTCACTAGCTGGACAAACCCGGCAAGGTACCATGGGAGGCCGGCGTTTGTTACAGCTGTCGCAAACGCGTGCATATGATGGGACGAATACTGCTAGACCCGAGCAACCTCAACACTCGCGCGTAGGTATCAAACTTGTCTTTAACATTCACATGTGTCGGTAATCATCCAGGCATATCTTAACACAGCACACGATCGTAGAGCTACAAACTTTTTGAAATTCTGATATTCTGAGATCACATGCCAAGATCTTATACACAAGCCCAAATTTCCAACATCCCCCATCTGTAGCTGCTGCCTGCAGTAGCACAGACTCAAATATGGGCTTGTTCAGCATACTGAGTCGTATCTCCATCTGCCATGAACTTGCCCAAACTGAAGGTAAACATGCCAATGCCTTCACCTTCTCCACCTAGTAACATTCTAGCTCTGACCAAAGGGTTCTTGAACACCAAGACCCACATACACCTGCGGCCAATAGGTCCATGCTCCAAATGTCCGATTACATGCAGGCGTCCAGACTGACTTAATCGTCTGAAGTACGTGGCTCTGCTTTCGGTCATATCTCCCTACAAAATAGGGATTATTCCAAAGGCTTGGACGGCACCATTCCGGGCGCCCGGAACCGTCCTGAAAATATTTGGTAAAATTCCAAGCCTTTGGAAACCGCCAGGAATTGCAAGGTGAAGCTTTGGGTTTTTCCCTAGGAGTCCTATGGGGTTCCAAGCCGATGGTCCTACGGGGTTCCAAGGGGCTGGACCGAAATTTGTTAGTCCAATGGGTCCTGGTCGATTCCAAGCCGTTGGACCTATGTCCTCGGATTACGTATGACCGAAGTCGTCGGTCCAAGGCGGTTCCAACGGTTTGGAATTCATTTTGGACAATTCCAAGCCTTTGGAACTTTCCAGTCTGAGGGCGGCAGTCTGAAATCGGAGGTTCAACGGCTTGGAACCCCATCGGACCGGTCTCCGCGCAGCACGGGCGTGGTTTCAAAAGATTCCAAGCCTTTGGAACTTGCTAGTACGAGTAATGAAGCTCGAACCCGGAGGCTCAACGGCTTGGAACCCCATTGGACCGGTCTCAGCGCAGCACGTGCGAGGGTTTCAAAAGATTCCAAGCCCTTGGACCTTGTTAGTACGAGGAATGAAGCTCAAACCCGGAGGCTCAACGGCTTGGAACCCCATAGGATCGGTCTCTGCGCAGCACGGGCGTGGGTTTCAAAAGATTCCAAGCCCTTGGACCTTGTTAGTACGAGGAATGAAGCTCGAGCCCGGAGGCTCCACGGCTTGGAACCCCATAGGACCGGTCTCTGCGCAGCACGAGCGCGGGTTTCAAAAGATTCCAAGCCCTTGGAACCCCATAGGCCCAGTCTCTGGGCAACACGGGAGCGTGTTCCGAAATTCCAAGCCCTTGGAACTTCCCGATCTGAGAGCGGAACGCTATGAGCAAGTGCTTGATATATAGACTGATAATTCTCTGGACCGATCATTCTTGCTACGTGCAGTTCAAGACCGTCCAAGCCTTTGGAACGATTATGGAAGCGATATCTTATGGTGTCCAGGCTTAGTCCAATGGTTTGGAACCGCTTCGGAACTTGCGTTTGACGGATTCCAAGGCGCATCCAAGCCTTCGGAACCCCTTTGGAACTCCAGGTAAGTTAGTATTATCTGTACAATGCGTGTTATATATTACAGTATATTTATTTACAACTGGTAGGTTCTGACTTGGCAGCACGTGGTGCTCAACGAGACCGATACACTAAGTGAAGTGACTTGGAAGCTGTTAAATTGGATCCAAGGCGCCCGTAGTCCCGGGTCCACTGTTGACCTTGTTCTGAGCAGAGTGCTACGCCGAACGAGGCTTGCCTCAAATCCGGCGACGCGTTAAAGCGGCATGCGCCATCGAAGAAAAGCAATCCCTTTCGTGGGGCTGAGTCTGGCTCGTGTCCCTGTTCGAGACAACAACCACACCAGAGCACTCTTCCTTTCAGGAGAAATGCTCCTCGAAAATCGCACCCCGGTCTCTACCGGGCCCCAATCTTGTGGAAAGGGATGGACGATTTTCGAGCCTGGCCACTTCCGGTGTGCTACTCGTGTAGAGTAACCCACCCGTCGTGGTCAGTACTCTAACCGTCCAGCATCCCCATGTTAAAGGGAGGCTTCTATGACGGACGGGCACCAGGTGGTCCGTGCAGGCAAGATAATTGGCATTAATTGCCTGTATTTGCGAAGCACTCCAATTTAAGATATGCATCCCAAAGTCCGAAACCCAGTGTTCCGAAGCTGACCCACGAAATCTAACGTAGAGCAAAAAAACAAATCCAAATTCGAAATCCAGGATCCCGAAGACTGAAATCTGAAATCTAACGTAGAGCAAAATCAGCCAAATCGAAATTTCGAAAATCTAACGTAGAGCAAAAAACAAATCCAAAATTCGAAAATCCAGCATCCCGAAGACTGAAATCTGAAAATCTAACGTAGAGCAAAATCAGCCAAATCGAAATTTCGAAATCTAACGTAGAGCAAAAAAACCAAATCCAAAATTCGAAAATCACTTTCCAGGTCAATTTAACGTGACCGATACATTAAGTGATGGCTCTAAAGGTGTTCCAAAGGCTTGGACGATGCTTGGACTCTTCTTCGTGGGGGAATCCAAGGTTGTTCCAAAGGCTTGGACGGGGCTTGGATATTGTTAAACAATGGTTCCAACGGCTTGGACGGGATTTAGAACTCACCGAGTCGGACGATGCATACTCAATCGGGCTGAAGAAGTTTTCACGGATCTTCCGGAGCATCCGTTCGGCATGGTCATGAAGATATGTGTCATCCTCGTGTTCTTCCTCTTCGTCCGTCTCTGATGGTGGATCCGTCTCACCGTCATCATTCACACTTTCGGCACCGTCAAGAGAGTCGTTTTCTTCATGATCTCGGTCATTGGAGAGGCGTGCGACGGGCGGATGTAGGATCAAATGCCGCCTAATCTGTTTTTTGGAGTAGCAAAATCGGAGTCTGCATTGATCATGATGATGATGCATTGATGGGCATGGAGTGCCTTCCGCGTTCTCGTTTCGAGCTAGTCCACGCCTTTGCCTAGCCATTATTCCTGCGAATCCATGTAAGAAGTGTGAGTTGTCTGACCGGACTTGTAAGGTTTTCAGATGCATTCCGGGCGCCCGGACCCATGGTCCGGCGCGTGGGAACGTAGTTCCGGGCGGTCGGAATTAAATACCTTCAACATTCGGCAAAAGTCCGGTTTGTCACCTTTACATCAGGGTTTCTACGTTTTTAGGCACAATCCGGGCGCCCGGACAGGCCAGGGATTACGGTGTCCATCGGTTTGGAAAAGCCATCTTAAAAATCGACTAGGTCCACTTCTGGGGATTAATCCAGAGGCTTGGAAGTCCATTGGAATGGGACATTTGCTCCCACTTGAAAAATTCCATGCCTCTGGAATTCCAAAGTGAAGCATTGGAATCGCACAAAGTTATTTAGAACGTTTTGAGGATTGCAAAAATCACCTAAGGACCAATATTCCAACGGGTTGGCCCACTCAAACCAATGGCATGGAACTTTTTTGGTAAAAATCGACTAGGTCCACTTCTGGGGGTTTATCCAAGCCCTTGGAAGTCCATTGGAATGGGACATTTGCTCCCACTTGAGAAATTCCATGCCCCTGGAATTCCAAAGTGAAGCCTCTTATTTCAAAGCTTAACACTTGGCTGTTTTTTGTGTAAAAAGCCCAAAAAACAAAATTTCGGAAAATTTTCTGTTTTTTTGAAAAGTGGACATATGTTTGGCCCCGATGTTTTTGATATGCAGCGACGTGAAAAATGCAGAAAAATTGTTTTCTACCGTCAATTATGCACATCTTACGGGAAATTTCTAAAAATAGAGCTGCGACGAATTCTGTAGAAGGACTTGCTCCAAAAATAAAAAGCAACAGTCCAGAAAACAGAAATATACAGTATAGCGATGGACTGCTCAGATCGAAGATTAAATTGGATTCGTCGTGCACGAATGGTTGGATCGACTGCTCAGTCTTTCGCCGTACGTAGTAGAATCGCGAGTAATCGCGAGTAATCGCGAGTAATCGCGAGTAATCGTTAGTAATCGCGAGTAATCGCGAGTAATCGCGAGTATCGCGACCTTTGAAGACGATGGATTTTCAAATGGCTAGACGAACGGTACTCTGTGACTGTGGACTGTGGACACAGTGAAGACCCGACACTTTACAATACGGAACTTCATATTTCACCTCAACGCCGTCGAAGACTTGCAGTATTGTATGTCCAGGTTTGTACTGTAATTATCTATATGAGCTTAGCCGTGTCTTCTTTCTTCTCATTTTTCGCAAGATTACTTTGTGGAGATCTGCAGGAAATTCTCCGGTGACGCTCGGGTCCGGGACGTAAACGCGATTCCAGGAAGTCTGAAAGATCTCTGCGGCGGAGTTATTCAAACGGTACGGGCTCAATTCGCTGTGACACTGAGAATGCCGCAACGACAGTTCTTGAACGTACCTGCCGTTATCTAGCAGCCTTGCATGTTGCGCGCGCAGAGTTGTTTTCAGCATTTTGTTTGAAAACAGTTCAGCATCATCGTAGTAGCAACACCGTATCATTAATCCCACAAACCTGCACTTTTAAAAATAGCGTCAGCCCAAAATAGTACCGATGCTCGAGAATCGGCCATAACACGCCGGTATGTTTTCCACATATGCGTGTAGAACTGAGCTTTGTGTTTTACTTTTTCAGGGATTGGTACCGCCCGGGTCGAGAATTGCTCTATCGCAGGTAAGACTGTTTAAACGTTGGATCTGATTTGCGTTTCGTTGACTGAAGTTTATTATTTTACTTGCGGTTCGGCGTCTGATGAACGCTGATTTTGTTCTGTTTTACGGCATGTTCGCAGGTCGTGTTTCAAGTGCGTCAGTGCTTGCAATTAGCGGAACAGATTTCAATTTAAAAGTTTCAAACTAATTAGAGTAGTTTTAAGAGTAGTTTCGAAAGCTTGCAGCTTTCGGTAGAATCCCTGACTTGTGATAGCATTATTAGCCTGAACCTAGATCCCACGCACTTGTAATTCTGTCAAGTAATGTTATTTATCCAATGATGATGACGTATTTGCAACTTAGCATCGCAACCTTTAAACTTTCTGTGTACAGCATGCACACGACATCATAATGTATGTGTGCAAAGAAACATGAAAACAATGTAGCAACAATTGCAAGTGTATTTTGGAACTGCGCAGTACCCCTTAACCCTGCATACCTGCATATTCTCACTGTAAATGTATTTGGAGCCATGGTTCCAAGTCTTTGGAACCATGTCCGTTTAAGCCTTTGGAGCCATGTATGTTTAAGCCTTTTGGAAACGTTGTTCCAAATCGTTGGAAATGCGGTTCCAAGCGTTTGAAATTAATGAAATGTATGAAGCAAAATAAATGTATTCGGAACCATGGTTCCAAGCCTTTGGAACATGTCCGTCCAAGCTTAATTGGAAACATTGTTCCAAAGCTTTGGAACAATGGAACCTGGCCATGCAATTCTCGTTTAACAGATTCTAAGCCCCGTCCAAGCCCTCGGAACTCGCTTGGAACCTTAATTTAACAGCTTCCAAGCCCTTGGAATCACGTTGGAATCTCTGTTTAACTGAGTCCAAGCCCTATCCAAGCCCTTGGAACCCCCTCGGAAACTTCTTTTGACGGAGTCCAAGACCCGTCCAAGTCTTTGGAACCCCTTTGGAACCTGTTTTTTTGCAGCGTCCAAGCCCTTGGACCCTCCTCGGAATCACCGTTTGGCAGAGTCTAAGCCCCGTCCAAGCCTTTGGAACCCCATTGGAATGCCCGTTTAACAAGGTCCGAGCCCCGTCCAAGCATTTGGAACCCCCTTGGAATCGCCAATCTAAAAAAATCCTATGGGAATCCAAGCCGATGGTCCAAGCGGGTCCAACGGGGTTCCAAGCCGACGGTCCAAATGGGTCCTACGGTATTCCAAACCGACGGTCCAACGGCTTGGAAACCGATTGGAATTTTATGTAAATTCCAAGGGGGTTCCAAGGGCTTGGATAGCAAATGTCCAGGTCCAAGCCCTTGGACCGCGGCTTGGACGGGGCTTGGACCTGGACATTTGCTGTCCAAGCCCTTGGAATTCCCAGTGTTAACGCCAACGCCTCTCAAACACATACCTGTCCTACCGGGTCCTATGGGGTTCCAAGCCGACGGTCCAAGCCCTTGGAATAATCCTTATTTTGTAGGGTCTGTCAGATAATAAGAGGGAACATGCACGCACGCCACCACGCGACTGGCCATAACTGCCAATGGAAACGCGATATCCAACGCGGCAAACCAAGGAGAGGTCACCACAGCATCACAGACACCATACTTCTCCTTCCATATGCGATAGTTACCTGGCTGAAGTGCATCACGCGCCTCAGACCAACCCAGCTGAGGGTTCCAGTCATTGTTCATAAATCTCAACTATGGCCATTGCTCCACCATCACCTCACTGATGACCCCAGTCCCTGCCCATGGGTCCCACACGCCATCGATGGACTTCCAGTCCACCTCTGTCGCCAGGCGTCTCACCTCGGAAGGCACCGTGATGACAAGCTCAAGTCCCCACTGTAGCGCGCTAGCCTCGCGCACCTGGGCCCTGGTCATATGTCTTAATTCTCCTCGCTTTTCAATCTCTTCTTCAGCCAAGGCAGGCACCAGAGGTGCATCCCTCAGTTGCCTCGCCATCACTTTCTGCTCTCGATACTTCTTGCTCAGCACGGTGCGATGTCCCTCATTCCAATGCCCAGGCATGAAGATCTTCACAGCCTCTGAGAGCTTGTCCTGTCTGCCCCAGTCCACCTGGTCTGGCATGTAAAGGAACACGCCCTTCTCTTCCAGCATCATCTCCCTTGATGAGATAGCCTGCCATGGCTGAAACTTATCTCCCTTTACCACGCGACGGGGACCCACGTCTGCTGGCAGCAGGCGCATGTCTGGGGACAACTCGTCTCGTTCAATTGCTGCTCCTTCATCCCCAATCTGTCCTCCAAGACGCCAGAGCCCTTAGTTTCCTGGGTCTGCACCTCAGCGTTAGCAGCTTGCATCCTCGTGCCTGAGCACCTAGGACATAGCCACTCGCCTTCTGGTACTTCATCCAGTGCTGGGGTAAGACACCACAAATGGTACCACTTGTTGCACGTGTCGCACAACAACATCTCTGCTTCTCCATCAGCCTTCCTGCACACCTCGCATGCAAGATGTCTGCTGGGCACGGCTGCACTGCAGTCATACTGATCCTTCACCTGTAGGTGACATGGCGCGATGCTCTGCACAGTGCTCTTCTCTTTCAACTTGGTGGCGTCCTCAAGCACCACAACACCATCTCGCTGTATCTTGACCAGCTTAAGGATGGCGGACTTGGTGGCGACCTCCATGCCACTGCGAGGCTTCTGTCTGATGTACACGAAGTCCCCCACCTTGAACTGATGTGGCTTAGGCTCGTAACCACCACCCCTTCTTCCTTCATAGTGTAAAGTGTCACGGTGCTGCGCAATCTCCACACTGCAGCCAGCATGCACCATCAACCGCCTCACCACTTGTGCTCTCTGAAGGAGGTCCTTGACTCGGGTATCCTTGTCGTCGCTGACCTCCGGACTGAAGTCCATGCTAGGCGCCTGTTTTAGATCTGGCGGCACCACTGCCTCTTGGGCAAACAATACACGGTACATTGATGTCGGCGTCGGCAGGATAGGTTTCCTTGAGCTCCAACCCTTTGATGTGCTCAGTCAAGTCCACAGCACGCTCGAACTTGATGCCGCCAGCGAGTAGCACTAAGGGCGAATTCTCGGTTTAGATTTTCAATTTGTGCCTTGGTAGGAAGTCTAGCGATGTTGACACCGGGTTGTCCTCTGGACTTGATGTGTAGCTTGTTGAGAATTCGGGAAGGCACATCGCCAGCCTTGATGTAGGACACCACTTTCTCCCGGAAGTCATGCGGGACACCTTCGGCTCCTTTCCGAGGGACGGATGCCTTGCTCTGTGAAGTGTGGTCAAGGCCATTCGATTCAACAAATCAGTTTGTTACTCCTTTTCGGGGGCCTCGAAATCAAATGGTGGCACCACACTCCTTATGCGAGTGACACTCGAACACCGAACCAGTTTCCCCCTTGTTGCCATAACGGCACTAACAGAGCGGACAAACCGCCACTTGAACTCACTTTCCTTCACGTAGGTCTCGCACTCTTTTTTCGAGACGAGCTCTTTCACAACAACTGGGAACTTGCATATTGTAGGTTGCTTAGCCGGTCCACATTTGTCACTCTCAGACGGGATATGATAACCGTTCT
Organism: Cymbomonas tetramitiformis; assembly: GCA_001247695.2. NCBI lineage: Eukaryota > Viridiplantae > Chlorophyta > Pyramimonadophyceae > Pyramimonadales > Pyramimonadaceae > Cymbomonas > Cymbomonas tetramitiformis. Next base: position 39,843 of record LGRX02013041.1, on the reverse strand, counting down.
CCTCCTCACTGTCATATACTGTTTCTGGTTCATAGTCCTCGTCGGAACTATCGTCGGAACTATCGTCGGGACTATCGTCGGAACATAGGTCTGGAAAAGAGTCGCCGTCGCTATCACTATTTAAATTGTCATCAATTATCTTTAGTTCGACACCCTCCTCAATCGACTGTCAAGGTGCGAACACCGAGCAAGTGCACTTTTCTTGCCGTTCGTGAATTCATCTTCGGCATTGATTTCATCGTTATACAATGAATGCAGCCTCCGTATTTCCTTTCCCAGCGACTCGAAACACATGGTTACAAAACGAAATTGGGAAAATGAACGGAGCTAAAGTATTTAGTCTGTGATAAGTAGAATGGTTGTGTCAAGTCATCGTGCAATGTACCGATCGACCAGCCATGTACCGATCGATGCGCTTGATGTGATTTGTATTACGTCATAACACCCACGTGTGGAGCAAAGCACACGCATGGGATGGACACACAAAATACGTGGGGGGTTTTCGCCAATATTCCGCATGCATGGCACCCTGATGGGGGGGCTACTTACTCCTAGCACCCATGTCAATATCAGAGAGCGATCGCCCGCCTTTCCGGTCGAAGTATGGCATAAGGGAGTGGTGCAGTGGATAGTGTGCATGCCATGTCACCCAGTGACCGATTACGGTAATCTCATACGATTGGGGGAAATCTTGAGTTTCCGATTATGACAATCACGTGCGATTGGGGGAAACACTGGGTATCGGATCTCAAAATTAGAGAGTTGTGAATGTTTTAGGGTCATATGTAACAGCAAACACATCGTGTTTGATATATAACCAAAAGAAAATCAGAGTGATATTCCGACAAAAACATGAAATACTCGAATATGCACTTGTAAAATATACCTCCATCCATTTATTACTTCATCTACTTAATCAAAACCGGTTGATTGACACACCTTTCTGACGGCATTAAATATGTACAGCAATGACATATCTCGAGTTGGCGACTGTGCTTAGCAGTTTTATGTTTAAAGCTACTTACATCCAGACACTTAAAAGACATCGGCTCCTTCTAGACTGTTTCCATAGGGCGTGCCAATCGTGCAGCTTGTACGAAGCCCAAAAGGAAAGTTTTGTGACTACGTTGAGCCGCATCCCCTTAAACTTTCAGAATTTCTTCTTCCTTGCTCTTGACAATCGCTTCGATTTTCTTGACATAACTGCACAACATGAAGTGGGTCAAACGCTTTGCTCACAACTGACAACTATGAAAAATCTTTACATGCTTCGTTTCCCTGAACACTGCCAAATAGACACCCTCACTTGGACAGATGTTGAAGAATACAGGAACCAGCCTCTCTTGAAGCCTATATCTGACCGTCACACTTGTGGAAGTGCACACTGTTCTGAGCCTCTTGCAGAGCTTCGACAGCTCAAGAAAAGTAATTATGCATATAATTACTTCACATTGAGTTTTCACAGGATCCCTGCAAAGTTCTTGTAAACCGCAGGTGGATAACCCAAGTGGCATGAAGCACGCCAACCAAAGTTAGCCAACTGACACCCGAGCGGATATAAAAAGTAGACAAGGTACCAGTGAAAGATGTGAGGAATTCCATAAGGCACAACCACACCAGGCACATCCAAACAAGACGGTTGTTCAATCATGCATTCCACGCGATGTGCACAAGACCGTGATTCAAAGATGCAGGTGTGGAATCTTTCCATAACTTTCACCCTCACTTTCACTGGCTCTTCATATCCTGACGACCTAGCCTCAAGGAACCCTAACCACGGGCCAACCCATGACACACCTGCTCGTGAGATCATCGATGACTTTGTTGTACTCAGCCACTGTGTCCTGTGCAGTCCCAGCTAAGACTCAAGCAGAAAGTTGAACAAAGCATCCAACACGTGGAAACTTATTTCTGAAGCTTCAAAGGGAGCGTTGTCTTGCACTGCGAGTGGCTCAGCATGCTGTCCAAGACTTTCGTATCTGGCTTCGTACCTTTGAAGAGGTCCCATCTTTTTCAAGCTTCGAGAGCTCTTTGTTTGCGTCACGTCTCACATTGCGAAGAGCCACCTGTAGCATAATAACATATTTCCTATGACAGGTCACCATTCGGAGCATCTGTTGCGAGCACAATCGTCCTTTCGGGCAACTAATCTTGTCACAGCATATGCACTTCACTCAGACAATACGGTCTCACATACCTTCCCTTCTTCTCCCAGCTTGTTCACTGTTTTTGTCAGCTCGACACGACGCTCCTGTCCACATCATGTTGATCAATAACAATTGACTGGCCCACACCCAAGGACACCCTCACGTATGGGATGTGCTCAACCGAAAAGTGCGGATGATATTCCGTCGGAGTCTCCATTCTTATCGATAGGCGCAATGATGTTCAATCTCAGTTTCCTTTCTTTTCACATTGACGCTCAGTCTCAGTGTCCTCACTTATCGTAGTGACGCTCAGTCTCAGTTTCCTCACTTATCGTAGTGACGCTCAGTCTTAGTTTCCTCTCTTATCGTGAACACCTTCCTTTCGAAAAGCGTTCGGCTGACAGAAGAATGGCGATCATTACTTCGGTCTTTCCGAAAAGCCTTTCCCAACCATATCCTTTCTGTCTCTTACCGCCTATCGCATCAACGCTTGGATTTCATCAAGGGAGGGAAACAGCATAAACTGCGCTCTATGAAAAACTCGTGAGTGATTGTACCTGCGTCAACATGGGAACTGCCAGACGAATTATATTTCCGTCGTTACTGGGGGTGATGCCGACATCAGATTGCATCAGCGCGCGCTCGATATCTCCTGAAAGTAGAGGCAACCAGTAAACAACCGTTCTCAGCGTGCACGCGCAAATTTCTGGAACGAGATGACGCGCGCTGATGAGAAAGATGGTCACCTCGCAGCGGCTGTACTGGGGTTTCAGCGTTTACGGGCACTCGGCCCTTAGACTTAGAAACAGCCTCTAGATACACAAGTAATCACACCTAAGCGATATCGGACGCTAAAAGTTCGTTCGAAAGCTGAATTCGCCTTTGCAGCTTAAAAACACAGGGAAGTTGTTCTAGATTGAACTCTTCCTTGAAGTTCCTTACCAAGGATGCTTTTGTCGAAAGGGGACACCGTGATAGTGGACGAGTCCGGAGTGTTAACCGATGCGAGTTGCTTTAGAGGGCAGGGAGCGCCATAATACTCAACCTGCAGTTGCAAAACCGATTAGCGTTGTATACTCTGTTTTTATGCTCTGGATGGGCATGGATGACGGCCAAACGTGAGAAGAAGGTGGGCTTAGTGGGCAAGTCGCAGATCTGAGTGATAGAAAGGCGTTTCTAAAAGAAAGGGGCAAACAGCAACTACCAGAAACTGCCAGTAGAAAAACACGAACGCCTTGATTCCCAGAGAAACCTTGAGTAGTTGGAAGGGAACGTTCCCACGCAAGTCAACTCCAAGATTTTGTGCAAGAAGTGTCACACCTCTACACGGTCCAGAATGGCGGGGTTCGCACGTCCAGTACGGATGGTGACCAAGTTCTCTTGGACATTTCCCAGTGTTTTTTCCATCTTGTCCATCTGACCAAACTGGGTTGTGAGAACCCTAAAAGAAGATACCCGAGGAGGAGCAAAGGAATTAGAGGATGAAGTGACATACGGCCGTTTCTTCTATCATCATTTCCTCTTCTCCATCTTCCATACGAATACTGAGTGATGACGATGGACGTGCAAACCTGATAGAAGAACGCTTCGTCAGCGACCTCTTATGTGCAATCAACTGGGCTCGGCTCACAGCTCGGGCATCATTCTGACCTGAGACGAGTTATTTGCTGCACTTTGAACGAGATTCCTGCGACCGCATGCTTTTGCTGCATTACAAACCGTTGAGAGCTTGATTTGCCCAAGTGAGACTCGCGACTTGCGATTCGACGAACATGTCTGCAGTTTCGAGCCTCATCTTTGACTCCCTGACAAACAACAACTGCATGCTGTGCTAAAGCGTTCATTTTTCAAAAGAATCAGCTGTATATACAAAAAATGAAATATGCGAATCAGGAAGGAAGAAAAGCCGGAGGAAGAATTCCTATCGTATGAAATTAACCTCACTTGTCAGTCGAGCAGACGAGCCGACTGTTGGTCACTGGAGTGAATTCCTTTCCAGCTTCCAGCTTGGGTCTCCACCTAGATTATCCCAATTTCCACGTGTACTCCACGTCGGTCTCATCCAGGATACGAGATATCTCATATCGAGTGGACACACACCTGTCCTCTCGGGTGGAGCGAGACTGCGAGAGCGGATGGAGAACTATCGTATGACACGAACTATGACAATAACTATCGTATGACAAAGTCACAAACTTTTGGCCATTATTCACACGTTTTCTGAGTTTTGTCATAGAGCTCTACTTTTGTCCAGCCTGCCAGAGAGGTTGTCGAAGCACTAGAGATGATGGCTCGCTCGCGCCTACGCAAGGCAGGACACGTTATCCCTGAGGACACACTCATATTGCAGTCCATGAGTGAGATACGTTTCGACGCGGATAAAGCAAGTCAGCGAGTTAACCAAGGCACAAATAGCGTGATGATCTCCACACCTCAAGGACACGAGGGTATCTCGAAGTGGTTCACCGATATGGGCTCCTTTTTCATCCCTTTTAGTGTCACCAAAGATCTCACGAACTTCGCGATCAGCAAGCAACTTCTGTCTGGTGGGAGCAGTGAGGGCCTTTTTTACAGAGGCAAACATATCAGCGCTGAGAAAGAGTGTGAGGTTAAGGGCTTCACTGTCAAGTTCCAGATCCCCCCTCAGCTGCTAGATGGGCACGTCATTTTCTTCACAAGGAGACATCATCTGGTGCGGACAGCTGATTTCATCGCGGGAGTGGTTGGTTTCGTGAAAGGCGCCAAGGCACGCGCGGTGCAGACGATTATGTTTCAGCCTCGTAAGGTGAACGGAGTAACCCAAGGTTACACTAACAACGCCATGGTGGTGGTTGCACCCGCCTTTTTCGTTAGGGGAGCGGCGTCGCTGGCGGGCCCTAAGACGATACAGGTGCCAATAAACGGCAGGGCGGAAAAACTCAAGCTCACGATCACTTTTACCCCGGTGAAACCGTTTCGGCATTGTACCTGGTGTGCTGGCGAACACCATTTTTCGAAGTGCCCTATGAAGGACGAAGTGAGGAAGCAAGCCGTCATCGAGGGCAGGATCGTGAAGCATGACGGTGGTATCGAGTGCTCCGCGGAGTGCCAAACTTGCTTCGTGAACCTGCGAGCTGGTAAGCTCATCAACATGGCCCTCGCCACCGCCCGTTCTTTGGAGGCCCACAAGAACACGGAGTTCCACGCGATCGTATCGAGGGACTTCCGCGCATACCAGAAAGAAGGTCTTATTCCTCCGATCGCCCCTATTCTTGAGACAGAGAAGATTGCCAAGAAAAGGGCCCGCGAGGAGGCAGATGATGCTCGTCGGATGCGAGCACGTGGAAGCAGCAACTGGTCGGATGATGGCTCTCCTGCCCGTTCCTTCCCACCGCTCACTCCCATCGGGGTGGGCATGCCCTTGCCTTTGGCCCCGCCTCTGCCACCGCCTCCGCCTCCTATGCCCCCAATGAGTGACATGGGTGACGACACGATGGACGAGGAAGCCATGCATGTTGCAGAGGAGGCTCGCATCGCCACTCCTGCCTCGGAGCGGATGGAGGGTGTTTCTCCCGTAGGCTCATACTTAGCGGCAGCTCGATCTTAAATCGGAACATACTACACTCGCGCGTCGTATGAGCCGCAGGTACCATTGGAATATGAAATCAGATTGAAATGAGACACCTTTTTCTAAAGTAACGTGCTGGTTGAAGTTGAAGCGGTATACGTTTGCAGGGTGCAAGAATATTGTATATGTATATGTAATATGCATGTGTGCGCGGAGGGCATTTATTACATAAGTGGTATCTCTGTTTATTTTTGTCATTCTCATGTTACACATGTTTAGCTTCTCAACACAGCATACTTGGCATAACCCTTACGTGCGGACAACCTTGGTTTATTAGTGGCCACTTATAGAATGAGCACAATGCTTATACCTTATTTATTTGTTTGTGGATTTCCATTATTTGGAACCTGTTTTTGTCTTTCACATGTTGCATATGTCATTTTATTAACACCAACCACTAGATTGAAACACAACCTGGTGTGGGTGTGGCGGGGATTGATCTGCCTTCTCAACACACAACATGCAATTTTGCTCACACAATCCCGTGTCATTTCATACCGCACCATGTCACGCCTCTCCGATGTTATCCCATCACTATAATGCGATAGTTCCCAGAAAATATAACGGAGTACGCTCGACGCGCGCGAGTCGAGGACGACGAACCCGGGGTTCCGGGTCACGGATATTAGGTCAACTCTCAGGTTCACAAAAACACTTTTGTGAACGCGGCATAACCCAAATTATTAATGAAAGATACGCAGTGAACAAACACGTGCGCGCGTGCCACAGTTTGTTTCGTCTCTTATTATGCTCGGTTAACTTCGCTCGTATCACTCTCAGACATGAATTATAAACGGATACGGATTACCGGAGCGTATGCGACTAAGACACCGATCGTTTGTAGACACACAGGCTGCGGTGTTGTAAAATGGTCCAAGAACGCAGAACGATCTCATGCGACAAGGTGTGCGCATAATCCGAAGGGGCGGCAGTTATTCGCATGCACGCTCCCAGGCTGTTGTTTTGAGGCGAAGTCGGCGCACGGCCTGCGCTACCACATGCGGTCGCCACTTAAGCACCCGGAAGTGAACGGAGTTCGTGAGCTGAGCGCAGAGGAGATAGATCGCTTGTATGCTGGTTTTCCACGGGATAAGAAATACGACATTATTTTGGCGGACCCACCTTACAGATACGAGAACAACAACGCGACAGGGGCGGCGGCGCACCACTACCCTGTTCTCACGATGAACCAGCTGGGCCATCTGCCGCTGGCGCGCATCGCTAATAAGAACTGCATATTGTGCCTCTGGACGACGGGTCCCCATATGCAACACTCTTGCGATTTGATATCGTAGTGGGGATTTAAATACCGCACCGTGTTGAGCGTATGGATTAAGCGGTCACAGAATGGGAACGTTTCGGTAGGTTTGGGCTCCTACACACGTTCGTGTGCAGAGTTTATTCTGGTGGCGGTGAGAGGGAGCCCTCCGATCAGAAAGTGGCGGGCGAGCAAGACAGTCTCGCAACTCATCGCTGCGAAACGGGGAAAGCACTCCGTGAAACCTAAGGCTGCCTTTAAGGCAACGGAGAAGCTTTTCGCACGATCGCTGAAGAAGATCGAGTTATTTGCCCGATCCCCAAGAAAGGGCTGGGACGCATGGGGCAACGAGGTATAGCTGGATACGACTTTTGTAATAGGTCAGACAAAGTAAACAACAATAGGATCTATACAATATCTGCAGTGTATTGTATGAAATATGTGTAGAGCGATTTCCGGGGCTCCGCCTCCAGCACTGCGTGGGCTCCCTGCGGTCGCACCCTCCGTACTTAATCCCTCCCCCCCTCAACCCTGCATACTTTTTCTCCGCGCTACATATACATACGGTGCACAATGCACAAATAGTAAAAACATGGTGTATTTGTTCAACATGCAAACATTCCCACACACCTTCGTGCATACCTTCACATGCACTCACACACTCCCACACGATATACATACCTATTACACACAACCTCGTCCACATCATAATCCATTCCGTGTTACATGTATATTACACTCCACCTTCCACTCCAACCGCACACAGCCTCACTTACATATATCGCACACAACCGGACACGCTATTCTTCGCGCTATTCTTGCTATTCTTGCTATTCTTGCTATTCTTGCTATTCTTGCTATTCTTGCTATTCTCGCTATTCTCGCTATTCTCGCTATTCTCGCTATTCTCGCTATTCTCGCTGTTCGCGCTGTTCTCGCTGTTCGCGCTGTTCTCGCTGTTCGCGCTGTTCTCGCTGTTCGCGCTGTTCTCGCTGTTCGCGCCGTTCTCGCTGTTCGCGCCGTTCGCGCTGTTCGCGCCGTTCGCGCTGTTCGCGCCGTTCGCGCTGTTCGCGCCGTTCGCGGCTGACCAGCGCCACGTTCCCTTATTCGCGCCGTTCGCGTTTGTTAGCGCCGTTCGCGGTGTTGTTCGGCGCCCGTTCGCGCCGTTCCGCCGAGCGCCGGTCGCGCCGCGTGCCAGCGCCCGTTCAGCGCCGTTCGCGCCGCGTTCAGCGCCGTTAGCGCTGGTCCGCGCCGTTCGCGGCGCTCGCGCCGTTCGCGCGGTTGGCGTTCGCGCCGTTCGCGCCGTTCGCGCCGTTCGCGCCGTTCGCGCCGTTCGCGCCGTTCGCGCCATTCTTCGCGCCGTTCGCGCCATTCTTCGCGCCGTTCGCGCCATTCTTCGCGCCGTTCGCGCCATTCTTCGCGCCGTTCGCGCCATTCTTCGCGCCGTTCGCGCCATTCGTCGCGCCGTTCGCGCCATTCTTCGCGCCGTTCGCGCCATTCTTCGCGCCGTTCGCGCCATTCATCGCGCCGTTCGCGCCATTCTTCGCGCCGGTCGCGCCATTCATCGCGCCGTTCGCGCCATTCTTCGCGCCGGTCGCGCCATTCTTCCTTGCCGTTCGCGCCATTCTTCGCGCCGTTCGCGCCATTCTTCGCGCCGTTCGCGCCATTCTGCGCGCCGTTCGCGCCATTCCGCGCGCCGTTCGCGCCATTCTGCGCGCCGTTCGCGCCATTCCGCGCGCCGTTCGCGCCATTCCGCGCGCCGTTCGCGCCATTCCGCGCGCCATTCGCGCCATTCTGCGCGCCATTCGCGCCATTCTGCGCGCCATTCGCGCCATTCTGCGCGCCATTCGCGCCATTCTGCGCGCCATTCGCGCCATTCTGCGCGCCATTCGCGCCATTCTGCGCGCCATTCGCGCCATGCTGCGCGCCATTCGCGCCATGCTGCGCGCCATTCG
>LGRX02013041.1:0-29229 GCA_001247695.2 Cymbomonas tetramitiformis | reverse complement strand
TATATATACAATCTATTATATATATACCGGTAATTTTGAAAACACGCGTGACCTATGGGAGCAGCAACGTACGCTCATAATTATTGCATTTTCGATTTTCGATCCATATTTGATTCGCGTTATTCGCGTTATTCGCCACACTCCACATTGCGTCTCTCCCGCTTGATACGGCGGGATAAACAGGCGCCGTGAATATATTGTCAATATACAAATAAACACTGCAAAGTTGGACAGCAATGCGAGTGTACGTAATAGCGGGTTGTGAGTGCAGTCTTTGTAAGAAGATCTGCTGAAGCACAACGCTTCCTCACTTTTGTACCATACGTCTCCCATCATCTTAGATGGTACCGCCATTGGGTTGTGAACCCGAGACGTAGGTTGAACGACCAGTATTGTAATAACGACTAGTTCGTTCATACTGTGCATGCGTGTTCCGCACATGCTTAAAAGCCAAGATGGTTCTTGTTTGTATTCAAGATGTATCTTTGCTTTGCCATCTTCGAGTTCGACGTACGAACTCTCGATGACAGGGATGCTTGATGATGTGACATTATCATCTGGCGACATGTACAGTCATCGTCGACCGTACTGACGACTGTCATAATAATATATGACGCGACTCGACATGTACAGTCATGGTCGACCATACTGTCGACTGTCATAATAATATATGACGCGACCGACTGTCATAATAATATATGACATGACCGACATGACATGACATGACATGGTATGACATGTCTGACAGGTATGACACGTATGACATGTATGACACATATGTCATCGGTCATGACCCTGACAGATCTCCCCTCTTAAAAGAGTTGTGACCTCACAACGGGCATACCTTTGTATATGTCTATGATGTCTTTGTTGTTGTCGCTTCTTGCTGGTACCAGTCTTCTTACACCGATTTGAGGCGTCCCTCATGGTGTTTTTAGGTTATTGGGGGGAACTGAGTCCACTTTAGTCCCTCACCTTAGGCATTTTAGCCCTACAGTTCTTAGGATGTAGCCCCCATGAATTGCGTATCGTATTTCAGAGTGACGTTTCAAGGTATCTTCCGAGGTTTACGTTACGGATAGATATTTGCGCTTGCCGTCGACACTCGATGATCGACGATTTAACGAACGATTCTCGGCTATAATGCATCCACCTCTTCCTCCCTTCAGAGAGCTTACTCCCCCGAAGTTCACAGGAATACTATGGAGAGCCCCTTCCGAATATTTCGAAATGGCTTCTTTTTAATGCAGCGGAGGAGGCCCTGCTTACGAGATATCGGAGGGTCTTTATAAGTCCACTTTAAATCCTCACCCGCCTGCCAAACTCCTTTTTTTTCGGTCCGGTACGCGCGCTTTGACGAACATCTATCGCGATGAGTGAGAATGGATTCGCCACGTACTAATGTGAAATTTGTTTAGTTATGTTTGTCAAGCACAACTCAGGATCACAACTCCGTCTACCTCAATCTCCGGTAGCTGCGGATGATTGGCCAAAAGTCCGATGACAAACCACGGCTGGCAAAGGTAGCATTAGCAGTTTTTCACAGATATTGGTACCCGCATATGCGTATCTGTGTAAGGGTATGATTTATACAAGGCTCACTACACCTTAGCAAGGAAGGATCAATTCCTGCTCCTGTCATATCAATTTGATGCAGGGTAAAAATGTTAGGGATATAACCCTGCAGTTCTCGGGTTGCAGCCCATTGCACCGAAGGCGCATCGCAGTTCTTGGGATGCAGCCCTGCAGTTCTTGGGATGCAGCCCCGATTATATACGACCGATCGACGAAAACCTCTTGGGTACATGTTTCCACGGCCTGATTATTATTAGGTCGGCAATTTATTGGCAAAAGTCATCGGCTATCAGCTTTTGACTCAGAAGCCACAATGTTATAGAAGCTGCGACCTATTGTGATCATATGCGGCAGTTATGCCTTCAGCATACGTAGACAATATGATTATGTGGAACTTATAATCCCACTTAAGTTGCATCATGATAAATTTATCCAGGTGTTAACAAGTGTTCAGGATTTGATAAGGGGTTGACGCCCCACAAGCCAAAGGTCACTGTCTCATAAGGCTCGCCTCAAGTGTGCGGCTTTGAGGATTAGCGTCCTGGCGAGGCACAGGCATGATGCTTCCTAGTCCATAATGGAGTTGGAAATGAGAATGCTCAAGATATCCGAAGACAGGAAGGCTTTTGGTTGGCCAGAGTTATTGTCAAGATGCTTAACCTTGATGGAATGGCATTCGGATACAAACTGCACAACCATGCATGTGACTTATGCATTGGTGTATGACTTTGATGAATTGTCTCTTGTCATGAACCTGAAAGGAATGACTGGCAAATAGCTAGAGTGGCGGATTTACTCACTCGGCTTTGCTGTTCATGGAATTCGATGCCTGATGGCACGACTGGCAATCCTTTGCTCAGATGCTTTCCTTAAGACATTGGCAACAATCAACTTGTGTGCCAGCTTCTCTAGATTTGGGGAGAAACCATGGATCAACAATTCATCAATCAAAACACATGTATCAAGGTTGATTCATCGAATCCTTCAACTCTTGAATTTCGACAATCAGCATCCCAGGCTGTTGACGTCAAAGTGATGGTCGTAAGCTTACAATATAGCTTATTCACATTTGAAAAACCATCGTTCTCCTATGTCAGTGCCCTTCATATAATATGATAGAGCCGGAGAAAAATGCATCTATGATTTCTTCATAATGAACTTTATGTGTCAATAAGTCAAATAAGACTTCATTTGATGTTTCAATCGGCATGATGTACCGTGTCATCAACTTTATGGCTGCTATACGCAGATGCTGGAACTTTTGATAAGATTTTTAATCTTCCAAGCAAAATCACAATGATGTAAATCAATTTGTGGCAGCTGTATGAAAATGAATGAATCTATGCTCTTCCTCCCCCTTGCAAAAAAAAAAAATGCATCAAACCAATCGGATGGTGATGGAGGATGTTATTCAATCATTATGTCATGTGAAAATGGTCTCAGTAATCAGATTGAGATTACTTATCGAATGCTTTCGAGGTAACAATGTCAATATGAACACCGATGTCTCTACGTCTTACCGGCAATATGCCTGACGTTTTTGAATGTGGCAAATGCCAGATGATGTCAAATATCCAATGTCAATTCACTATGAATTAATATGCAGTTTTTGGGTTGCAGCCCACATACATTGGCTATTACCCTTCGGGTGGCTTAAGCCACCCTAACAGCGATTTAGGGTGGCTTAAGCCACCTTAACGTTTTCAATCATTGCGGGAGCTATCGGTACCGGAAACTAGATTTTTTTTAGCTTAGAATGACGGCGACAATGTCTTCTTTTAGACACTATATGCACTATTCGGCGAGCCCAAGTTCCCGGTGAGCAATTTTGGGAAGTATCCAAGAGGGTGCAACATTTAGTGAATTTTGAGCGATTTTTTCCGGTTTTTGCATACCCATGCTACTTCAACCGAGATTTTGAGGGTCAAGATGACCTCGGATCAAACTTTTGGCAACACACTGCAGAAAGAGCAGCTCGAGATCTTGACATCATAGGTCTCTAAATTTTGAAAAGCGCCTGCGAGGAAGCCCCCGTGAGCTAATTGGCTTAAGGTGGCTTAAGCCATCTTAAGGAAAATTGGGAAATACCCACCCTACTTCAACCGAGATTTTGAGGGTCAAGATGAACTCAGATCAAACTTTTGATAAGACACTGCAGAAAGAGCAGCTCAAGATCTTGACGACATAGGTCTCCAAATTTTGAAAGCACCGCCGAGGAAGCCCCAATGAGCCCTTCAAGTTAAGGTGGCTTAAGCCACCTTAAGCTGCGGGTAATAGGCAACATTGTCAGTTCAGGGTCACTATAGTGTACCCAACTTAGACAATGGTGTGCCCAACTTAGACAATGGTGTGCCCAACTTAGACAATGGTGTGCCCAACTTAGACAATGTTTCTGGATAATGATTGTCATAATGAACAACGGAATCAGTGATGGTACCGAAGTTAACTTTGGTATCGAAGCTAATGGAGAGTCAATTAAGAAGTGTCTGTAATGACAACAATTTACTACGAGTTGTATTTTCGTAGTTGATAGATGGCTGACATGTCATTTCATTATGATTAGAACATGGCATTGCCTAGTGAAATATGTATAAGGTCTTCACCGATCTTTCGGCGTGCTCGTTCTGCGGGGAGGACGGTGAGGTCCTCGTGTCCGCTGTCGCCGAGTTCTCCGAGATGGCACACGCGGCTGGGGCTTCAACGTTCAACGTCAACACCTTCACTGCCGACTTGCCGGTGGTGTTGGAGCCGGCCGCGCACTCCCCGCCCGCGTCGGTTGAGTCCGAGGAGGAATGGACCGGTCCGCCGCATCCCTTCTGCCCTCCCGTCACCCGCACGTTTGCCGACTTCATTGAGGGCACGGGGATTGCATTGGTGCCCGACGAGCCGGCCCCGAGCATGAATTTGCTCTCCGCGGTTGGGAAGCCGGAACGCGTGATCGACTACAAGCCCGCGACTTGCACCACGAGCGACGATGACGACGAGGACGACTCGGTGGCACTGCCGCGGCCACGGTACGGCTGCGGGAACGGCATTCCGAGGTTCGCAAGATCTCTCCTCACTTCCTCCTTGGTGTGCGCACTCTTTGTAATTTGTGCCGCCGCCGCACCGCACGCCGTTGCCGGTGTCGGTGGTGCCGATGCGCGCACATGCACGGCTCCACCGGTCGGTGGTGCTACGTGGACTACCTCGGCGATCCCGGCTACGGGGGCTTCGCCGACTGACGTGGTTCATGGCGTGCCGTGTGCTATCCCACCTCGTCGCCAACGGCGGGAGCAGAGACGGCAGGGCCTCTACATGGCTCCGATGCCGTGGCATTCCGGGCCGCCTCCGCCTGCCGAGTTGTTTGTGGACGGCCCTCCGCTGTCGCCGGCTTCATCTTCAGATGACGAGGCTCCACCGTCGGGCAGCACTTGGCAACATCCCGGTGCGGTGCAGCCTCCCGTGATCGAGAACTCGTCAATTTCTTCTACGAATGATTCATCACCGGCCCCGGGGGCCGGCAACTGCTTCACAGTCACGCTGCTCCGAGCCGGGCAGACAGCTCCGATGAACACTAGTGGCTAGGATTAGTCACGCCGTGCCTGCCTGGGAGTTACCTGTAGTGTAGCCTCCTAGATGTGCAGAAGGGCTCTATGAGTTTGAGCTGTGTTTAGGGTTTTAGCAAAGTAACAGCAGTATCTGACAATCTTGCTGTGACCTGGGACCGCCCTGACCAAGAGTACAGGCCCCCAGTTGTGCTAGAGTTTCCTCCTGAAGTTGAGTAGGGAGTTTGTTTGCTTCGTTCACTACTAGCTCCGGTCACCACCCTAGGTGGTGTGCTGGATGTGACACACCGACAGTCACAATCTGTCACTTGTCACTTCCTATAGTAGGCTGGGTGACCGTCACCAGTAGACGGGAAACACCCGTTAGTATTTATGTATACCTCTTTTATCAATCTGCGACTTTTACCGTTCTGATATCGAAACCCTTAACTCAGGGTTTATTCTCCGTTATCCGACATATACACCCGACTATATATCTGACAGTTTATATACCTTACAGCTCATAGCTTATAGCTTGCAGTCCTTATAGGAAGCAGCTCATACAGTTCTAGGGTTGTTGCCCAACAGTTCTTGGGTTGTTGCCCGACAGTTCTTGGGTTGTTGCCCGATATATAATCATGTCTGTGTCGAAAACAGCATGATATGTTAATGCTAAATACGAAGTTTATCGAAATTATAGTAGCATTTTAGGGCATGTAATGTTACAGTGGCCCATACATCCAATAGTATGATTAGGGTGTTACATGGTATGTGTAACCCTAATATAGGTAAAAAATAAGCAGTATATTTTTTTTGCAAAGGTTTTTAAGGAAAACTGCATTTAATACCTAAATAAATGTAAGGTGGTTTTCAGAGGGTACGTTACACCCCTGAGACACACATTTAATTTTAGGGGTGTTACAGGGTGTTACAAGTGCTGTATAAATCAGGGAATATTCAGATATAGCTGAATAATCAGATCAGCAAAAAAAATCCACACACATTTTTCATTTTGTAATCATGCGTGGAGCATTTTTACGTATTTTGTTACAGCTAACATGTATACCCCTATATATTACACACCTAATATCTAGGGTGTTACACGAGATATGACCATGGTCATTATGTTTTTCTGATACCTTGATAGGTATAGAATCATAATTTAAAATAAAATGGGCACACATTTTTCATTTTGAAATCATGCGTGGAAGTTTTTTACCCATTTTACAGCTTTTTTGGCTATCTGATATATTGCCTTGGTGACATATCTCAGTGTATATGTGGAATGTAAAGTACAGAATCACTGTAATAAACTTCACTTTGGCACATGATAATTTTCATGGCAAATAAGTGAATTGTGCTGTATATCAACATCTATGGTTGATAGCATTTCTGGGTTTTACTGATTTAAACCCATGGGAGTAAATGTACATTCTGGTGATATATAAGTTATCAACTTAAGTGGGAACATCCAGTTAGGAACATCCACTTTAGTGATATTTGTCAAATTATGATCTGTTCTGAGCATAGGTCTGTGCTCTAAGATTTATCAAAATGATATTTTTTATTTAGAACATATCTGGACATTGCTTGATACAATCACAGCAATTTAACACAACACATTTGTATGTGTGTTTTGTCCTTAACAACTATATCAGATGTCATGTAGATACTGATCTGAGAGTTGCATGCATTTGAACTGATCAGATCTGAATCAACTGTCAATGTGCAACGTAGTTGTTGATATTGCTCCAGCGATGATATGTGGAATGACGAGTGGACTGCACCCAACAGTTACCAGCTGTTTAATGGGTGCAGTATATTGCCTTCGGGTCTGGAGATAACTCCATCCAGCCCTACAGCATCTTGTCTTATCCTGCTCCCTTATCTATCGCAATCACTGACATTTTCCACGCACATGTGTTTGGAAAATGGTATGTACATTATCATACACATAGTAGATATTTAAATTAATCAATTCACTTTGAATCGGTGAATGTTAATACATACAATGCAGTGTGTGTGTATGCATGCAGTGCTTACTGATTAGCACTTTTGTCAGTGTGTGTGTGTTAACTTTTACACACTTTACAGTAGGATATGTTCTGGATATTACAATATCCTAGACAATTCATCATGTAAGATAGTCAACATACCATGCACTGAATACATCTAACATGATATATCAAGTTTAGGGATTATTGTAATTCCATAATAATCTCATTACAAAATGAGTTGCTGGATAGATTTCACATGAAGCTCAGGTGAGCATTCCATCCAGTAATCCACCATAGAATGTACATGTGATCTGAAGAGCATCTCGGCTCCACCAGGACATGACAAGCTAATTATGGTGTTAAGACTACTTTCAGGCACCTTATACTATCATGGGTTCTAATATAATTTAGCATGCATTGCAATATGCTTATGCAATGTTCATGTATTACAGCATGATGCTAGTATACCAGTTGCTAACGTGATCAAACTGATATATATATGCTACAACCGTTATCGTGGTCAAGCTGCATTGATAAATCATGCACAATTCACAGTATTGCAGTCACTCAGCATATAATGTACATGTGGTAAATGCTGAATGCACTCTTTATGTACTGCATGTTGGTGAACTGCAAGTGAGTATGTGTGCATATGTGTATGTGCATGCTGTAACCATTGAAATCTCCGCACACACATTACTATGCTTCTGATAAGCATGAACGCTGATGATTATTCATGATCTGTCACGTTGAGTATGTATCCACAACAGTATAACGATCATGTATCCACAACAGCATAACGATCATGTGTCCATAGCATCCCTGCAAGTATACAATCATTATGCAGATGGTTTTGACGCGCGTACACATATGTATGTCTCACTGCATGTAGACACATCAGGAATCGTACGCGCTAAAATCGAGCGTTCATCGCATCTGATGAAATCATGGAAAATGCATATCGTGCTGACAGGCTAAAAATCATTGTACGCGCTGGTTATTGTAAACAGTGCGAAGGGATCATTTGCAAAAATCGCTGATGTACGTCGCATACTGCTGATTGCTGATGTACGTCGCATATGAATGCGAGCGCGCTGTTATATGAAATTATGTACGTCCAGTCGCACTTGATGAAATCATATGTGCCGACGATCATTTTATGTGCGCGCATCTGCATCTCGTATACTGTGACATTCCTGCAATTTTTGACATTACGACTGCATGCGTTCGTACGCTGTGCGCACACCTTGTCGCGTATAAAATCAAGACGACTTCTCTGCTGACGCTATTTGCTGCGATTATGTTTGCGATGAAAAATCTCCTCGCGCAATCTCTGCGCTGTCGATATGCAAGCGTATATTATTCAAGTTGCAGATATTCAATATCATTGCGAGCGCTGTCGCTTATGCGCCCACCTGCAAACCTGCGAACAATATGAAAATATACTACGTCTGTCGCTGCACCCACTTGAGTTCTCGAGTATCGTGCCTTGACGAGTTTCTTTTAGAATACCATCTGATACGGCGGGATAAACAGGCGCCGTGAATATATTGTCAATATACAAATAAACACTGCAAAGTTGGACAGCAATGCGAGTGTACGTAATAGCGGGTTGTGAGTGCAGTCTCTGTAAGAAGATCTGCTGAAGCACAACGCTTCCTCACTTTTGTACCATACGTCTCCCATCATCTTAGATGGTACCGCCATTGGGTTGTGAACCCGAGACGTAGGTTGAACGACCAGTATTGTAATAACGACTAGTTCGTTCATACTGTGCATGCGTGTTCCGCACATGCTTAAAGCCAAGATGGTTCTTGTTTGTATTCAAGATGTATCTTTGCTTTGCCATCTTCGAGTTCGACGTACGAACTCTCGATGACAGGGATGCCTGATGATGTGACATTATCATCTGGCGACATGTACAGTCATCGTCGACCGTACTGACGACTGTCATAATAATATATGACGCGACTCGACATGTACAGTCATGGTCGACCATACTGTCGACTGTCATAATAATATATGACGCGACCGACTGTCATAATAATATATGACATGACCGACATGACATGACATGACATGGTATGACATGTCTGACAGGTATGACACGTATGCCATGTATGACACATATGTCATCGGTCATGACCCTGACACCGCTCGACGCACGCTCCATACTTAAACTCTCTCCCCATCAACCCCGCACGCTTCCCTTCCTTCCTTCCTTCCTTCCTTTCCCTCTACTAAACATAATAATTCATGTCATACACGATTGAATATATTATATGCCGCGCGCGTACCTCGTCTCTTCTGCATTGTGCCTTCGAGCCTCCACGACTGGTTATATAATGTACCGCGCGCGTAACTCGTCTCGCCCGCACTCCGCCTCCAGCACGACGGATTATAAGTAATGCCGAAGACCAAGGGAAGGGTGAGCATATCAGGCCTGTTTATTATGATTATGCATGTTGCCACGACCTGGAGGAGACGGAAAGAGGAAAGAACTAGGAATAGAAGGGACAACCCTATTCTCCCGGTCATCACGCACCCACCGGGCCCGAGGTCCCTGGTCAAGTGGGCACATAAGAGGTCTAAACGATTTTGGACTACACACCGTACTGCCGGTCTACACACCGCACGCGTCCCATACAACAACATGAGCATACTTAAGGCACTCTTTCTTCTGACCTTACCGCCCCCAGTAGAGGAACAACCCGAACATAAAGATCAAGTGATGTATGGAGGAGCCACAGGAGAGGACCCGGTCGGTGACAAGAATGGGTGGGTGAGCTCCACAGAGATGAATCGGGTCATGCAAAGGTTACACGGCAGGGCCCATACATGTTGCTCTCTATATCAAGGTATGGCTAACGCGGAGGCGGTTTGAGACAAAAGTGTGAGATTTTTTTTTTTTGATATTCCGGTGCGAACATGTCAAAATAATACGTGTGTTCAAGGATTTTTTCACCCGAATTTTTTTTGGGGTGCTGTAAGCGTGGGGGTTTTAATCGTTACCGCCTATATGAGTCTCAACCTGTAACAATAATTGTAACTTGAAACCTCGAACTGAAAACGCGAGTCGCGAGAGAATTGCGAGATCGCGAAATCGTCTATCGGTAAAATCGTCACGACCGTAGATTTACTCTGCACTGGTCTGGAGTACGAGTACGCGTGAAGTGACCCCATAGGCTTTCGCGACCTCTGTCGAGAAAAACTGCCTTGTCACTCATCTGATCCAATGAAAAACTGTTGCATAATTTTAAACCAATAATCTGGCCGCGATGCAGGGAATAAAAAATATAAAGATGCCGTGAAGATCTTGGTCACGAAAATTGCGTCCCATCCTAAAGTTATGACGTGGCAGACCCCACGCATGCCCCACAGCCCCGTAATTCTAGGACTTAAATCACTCCATCTGAACCGTTCAATAAATTTTGTATAATATCTTTGTTTAATCTTGCGTTTCACAGTCACATGTCGGTGGCTTTTCGCGTTGCGTGCTTGCGTCTGACCATGACCTCTGTGTCTGTCTGACCTCTGCTGGTTGCAATGGACTGTCGTTTTGAACAATCTCCTTGCTTAATTGTTATTTGTTAAATATGCAATTTGAAGTAAGCCGGAACGCTTCCCCCCCCCGCAGTGTGCCCCGCCCAGTGAAGTAAAGATCTCTAAGATTATGTATTAATCTAAGTATCCTATTGCTATTAAATATTATCACATAATCATACTGAGTGGGTTGGTACCCGTTTCGCCTAGGATGATAACGTATATCGCATCTTTGGAGGTTTCAAAATCCTGAAATTCTGCCCGCTTTACCCAAATGAACGCGTCAGCCCACTGCGAAATGTGTGGCTGACTGTTCACTCTGTGCAATTTATTCCGGAAAGATAACGCATACGAAATACTATTTTTGCTAACGCTCCCCTCATCCCATGCGCATACTCGCTTGCAGGCGAGAGCGCGGATGGAATAAATCCTAGCGGAAATGTGGACGCGGTTGCCATCCGCGTTTCCGCTAGAGGTAACGGCGCACTGTGAGCTGCTCAAAATATGTTGCATATGCGTATGTGATATATGTGACATGTTGTGCAGTGCTGTATGCGTCTCTGCTGGGCGTGAGTCGAGATGGCTGGCTCGACCCACGCCCATTACCCCCCCCTACCCTCACAAGAACCGTTCAGCATCCTGATTACTGCACGGATCTTGCTCGCGCAAAAAATATGTTGTTTCTAACACGTATTAGAACTCATATGCAAAGTTATGCTGTGTTTGGTATACGCGAGTATACCGAAAACAGCAGCCGCTGGAGAGTAACTTACGGGGCGCTGTCCAGGTTAAGAAGGTTAGCGTCTCTCACTCTCGCAATCTTACTTGACCCAAAAGCTTTGTATAAATGCCATTCCATACCAAATGCAGCGTACGCCACCCGCGATCGCTTTATTACTGTACACAGGATTGAATCAAACATTATAATAATTTTTGTTTACGGTCAAGATGGATCAAATTATAGAGCATTAGACTAATAGTAAAAAACGGCAGTTTATTGCGCCACATCGACAGACATGTCGGACGTCTGATATTTCAGACCTCTACTCGCCAATAGTAGGGATGGAAGATGGATACGGTAGGAATATTTTGCTTCAGATAGCTCATATTTAATATTTGCTGTTTTCTGGACCAATTTCAGCCGTCGCAATTCTTTTGATCGGACTGTAACATGTGTCCATGCTCGAGTTTGGGTCGTCTCAGGGCACTGTCGCGATAGGGGATCATGAGATTTTGGATTTGGCCATAGGATGGTTGTGTCGCGTGGATTCGTCGCAACCCCAATTCTGCCCTAAGCCACAACCTAAACTTTAATCGCCTGTATCTCGCGATTTTGAGATCTCACACTTTTGTCTCAAACCGCCTCCGCGTTAGCCATACCTTGATATGATCTGAGACACGAGTTAACTATACGAGCCCGTACATACATGGGAGCGGAAACAGGCCAATGTTTAATTCCGGTATGTGACCATATGCATTGGCGACTGGTACTCGTGGACACGATAGCATCGGGAAGGGTCTCGATACATGTTTATGACCCCAAACATGGCGACGCGCTGGCAGCGACGAACGAACATTTCATATACGAAACCGTAGCCGGTTGGGCAGCCACGGAAATGGGAGGGACACAGCTCGAGTTTTCCCTTATGAGGAAGCGGCATCAATATGACGACGTAAATTGCGGAATATGGGTATTGAGGATGGCCCACCTGTGGGGAAAATGGCAATCGTCGGGCAAATCCCTAACATGGTCGAACTTTGAGTCAGGCGAACTAGCGGGGTTTACTACGGTTGACCTCGACAAGACGGCGCGGGCCTACAGGACCAAATTTGCGTTGAACATCCCTACAAAATAAGGATTATTCCAAGGGCTTGGACCGTCGGCTTGGAACCCCATAGGACCCGGTAGGACAGGTATGTGTTTGAGAGGCGTTGGCGTTAACACTGGGAATTCCAAGGGCTTGGACAGCAAATGTCCCGGTCCAAGCCCCGTCCAAGCCGCGGTCCAAGGGCTTGGACCGGGACATTTGCTATCCAAGCCCTTGGAACCCCCTTGGAATTTACATAAAATTCCAATCGGTTTCCAAGCCGTTGGACCGTCGGTTTGGAATACCGTAGGACCCGTCTGGACCGTCGGCTTGGAACCCCGTTGGACCCGCTTGGACCATCGGCTTGGATTCCCATAGGATTTTTTTAGATTGGCGATTCCAAGGGGGTTCCAAATGCTTGGACGGGGCTCGGACCTTGTTAAACGGGCATTCCAATGGGGTTCCAAAGGCTTGGACGGGGCTTAGACTCTGCCAAACGGTGATTCCGAGGAGGGTCCAAGGGCTTGGACGCTGCAAAAAAACAGGTTCCAAAGGGGTTCCAAAGACTTGGACGGGTCTTGGACTCCGTCAAAAGAAGTTTCCGAGGGGGTTCCAAGGGCTTGGATAGGGCTTGGACTCAGTTAAACAGAGATTCCAACGTGATTCCAAGGGCTTGGAAGCTGTTAAATTAAGGTTCCAAGCGAGTTCCGAGGGCTTGGACGGGGCTTAGAATCTGTTAAACGAGAATTGCATGGCCAGGTTCCATTGTTCCAACGCTTTGGAACAATGTTTCCAAAAGCTTGGACGGACATGTTCCAAAGGCTTGGAACCATGGTTCCAAATACATTTATTTTGCTTCATACATTTCATTAATTTCAAACGCTTGGAACCGCATTTCCAACGATTTGGAACACCGTTTCCAAAAGGCTTAAACATATATGGCTCCAAAGGCTTAAACGGACATGGTTCCAAAGACTTGGAACCATGGCTCCAAATACATTTACAGTGAGAATATGCAGGTATGCAGGGTTAAGGGGTACTGCGCAGTTCCAAAATACACTTGCAATTGTTGCTACATTGTTTTCATGTTTCTTTGCACACATACATTATGATGTCGTGTGCATGCTGTACACAGAAAGTTTAAAGGTTGCGATGCTAAGTTGCAAATACGTCATCATCATTGGATAAATAACATTACTTGACAGAATTACAAGTGCGTGGGATCTAGGTTCAGGCTAATAATGCTATCACAAGTCAGGGATTCTACCGAAAGCTGCAAGCTTTCGAAACTACTCTTAAAACTACTCTAATTAGTTTGAAACTTTTAAATTGAAATCTGTTCCGCTAATTGCAAGCACTGACGCACTTGAAACACGACCTGCGAACATGCCGTAAAACAGAACAAAATCAGCGTTCATCAGACGCCGAACCGCAAGTAAAATAATAAACTTCAGTCAACGAAACGCAAATCAGATCCAACGTTTAAACAGTCTTACCTGCGATAGAGCAATTCTCGACCCGGGCGGTACCAATCCCTGAAAAAGTAAAACACAAAGCTCAGTTCTACACGCATATGTGGAAAACATACCGGCGTGTTATGGCCGATTCTCGAGCATCGGTACTATTTTGGGCTGACGCTATTTTTAAAAGTGCAGGTTTGTGGGATTAATGATACGGTGTTGCTACTACGATGATGCTGAACTGTTTTCAAACAAAATGCTGAAAACAACTCTGCGCGCGCAACATGCAAGGCTGCTAGATAACGGCAGGTACGTTCAAGAACTGTCGTTGCGGCATTCTCAGTGTCACAGCGAATTGAGCCCGTACCGTTTGAATAACTCCGCCGCAGAGATCTTTCAGACTTCCTGGAATCGCGTTTACGTCCCGGACCCGAGCGTCACCGGAGAATTTCCTGCAGATCTCCACAAAGTAATCTTGCGAAAAATGAGAAGAAAGAAGACACGGCTAAGCTCATATAGATAATTACAGTACAAACCTGGACATACAATACTGCAAGTCTTCGACGGCGTTGAGGTGAAATATGAAGTTCCGTATTGTAAAGTGTCGGGTCTTCACTGTGTCCACAGTCCACAGTCACAGAGTACCGTTCGTCTAGCCATTTGAAAATCCATCGTCTTCAAAGGTCGCGATACTCGCGATTACTCGCGATTACTCGCGATTACTAACGATTACTCGCGATTACTCGCGATTACTCGCGATTACTCGCGATTACTCGCGATTACTCGCGATTACTCGCGATTCTACTACGTACGGCGAAAGACTGAGCAGTCGATCCAACCATTCGTGCACGACGAATCCAATTTAATCTTCGATCTGAGCAGTCCATCGCTATACTGTATATTTCTGTTTTCTGGACTGTTGCTTTTTATTTTTGGAGCAAGTCCTTCTACAGAATTCGTCGCAGCTCTATTTTTAGAAATTTTCCGTAAGATGTGCATAATTGACGGTTGAAAACAATTTTTCTGCATTTTTCACGTCGCTGCATATCAAAAACATCGGGGCCAAACATATGTCCACTTTTCAAAAAAACAGAAAATTTTTCGAAATTTTGTTTTTTGGGCTTTTTACACAAAAAACAGCCAAGTGTTAAGCTTTGAAATAAGAGGCTTCACTTTGGAATTCCAGGGGCATGGAATTTCTCAAGTGGGAGCAAATGTCCCATTCCAATGGACTTCCAAGGGCTTGGATAAACCCCCAGAAGTGGACCTAGTCGATTTTTACCAAAAAAGTTCCATGCCATTGGTTTGAGTGGGCCAACCCGTTGGAATATTGGTCCTTAGGTGATTTTTGCAATCCTCAAAACGTTCTAAATAACTTTGTGCGATTCCAATGCTTCACTTTGGAATTCCAGAGGCATGGAATTTTTCAAGTGGGAGCAAATGTCCCATTCCAATGGACTTCCAAGCCTCTGGATTAATCCCCAGAAGTGGACCTAGTCGATTTTTAAGATGGCTTTTCCAAACCGATGGACACCGTAATCCCTGGCCTGTCCGGGCGCCCGGATTGTGCCTAAAAACGTAGAAACCCTGATGTAAAGGTGACAAACCGGACTTTTGCCGAATGTTGAAGGTATTTAATTCCGACCGCCCGGAACTACGTTCCCACGCGCCGGACCATGGGTCCGGGCGCCCGGAATGCATCTGAAAACCTTACAAGTCCGGTCAGACAACTCACACTTCTTACATGGATTCGCAGGAATAATGGCTAGGCAAAGGCGTGGACTAGCTCGAAACGAGAACGCGGAAGGCACTCCATGCCCATGCGATCAATGCAGACTCCGATTTTGCTACTCCAAAAAACAGATTAGGCGGCATTTGATCCTACATCCGCCCGTCGCACGCCTCTCCAATGACCGAGATCATGAAGAAAACGACTCTCTTGACGGTGCCGAAAGTGTGAATGATGACGGTGAGACGGATCCACCATCAGAGACGGACGAAGAGGAAGAACACGAGGATGACACATATCTTCATGACCATGCCGAACGGATGCTCCGGAAGATCCGTGAAAACTTCTTCAGCCCGATTGAGTATGCATCGTCCGACTCGGTGAGTTCTAAATCCCGTCCAAGCCGTTGGAACCATTGTTTAACAATATCCAAGCCCCGTCCAAGCCTTTGGAACAACCTTGGATTCCCCCACGAAGAAGAGTCCAAGCATCGTCCAAGCCTTTGGAACACCTTTAGAGCCATCACTTAATGTATCGGTCACGTTAAATTGACCTGGAAAGTGATTTTCGAATTTTGGATTTGGTTTTTTTGCTCTACGTTAGATTTCGAAATTTCGATTTGGCTGATTTTGCTCTACGTTAGATTTTCAGATTTCAGTCTTCGGGATGCTGGATTTTCGAATTTTGGATTTGTTTTTTGCTCTACGTTAGATTTTCGAAATTTCGATTTGGCTGATTTTGCTCTACGTTAGATTTCAGATTTCAGTCTTCGGGATCCTGGATTTCGAATTTGGATTTGTTTTTTTGCTCTACGTTAGATTTCGTGGGTCAGCTTCGGAACACTGGGTTTCGGACTTTGGGATGCATATCTTAAATTGGAGTGCTTCGCAAATACAGGCAATTAATGCCAATTATCTTGCCTGCACGGACCACCTGGTGCCCGTCCGTCATAGACGCCTCCCTTTAACATGGGGATGCTGGACGGTTAGAGTACTGACCACGACGGGTGGGTTACTCTACACGAGTAGCACACCGGAAGTGGCCAGGCTCGAAAATCGTCCATCCCTTTCCACAAGATTGGGGCCCGTTAGAGACCGGGGTGCGATTTTCGAGGAGCATTTCTCCTGAAAGGAAGAGTGCTCTGGTGTGGTTGTTGTCTCGAACAGGGACACGAGCCAGACTCAGCCCCACGAAAGGGATTGCTTTTCTTCGATGGTGCATGCCGCTTTAACGCGTCGCCGGATTTGAGGCAAGCCTCGTTCGGAGTAGCACTCTGCTCAGAACAAGGTCAACAGTGGACCCAAGACTACGGGCGCCTTGGATCCAATTTAACAGCTTCCAAGTCACTTCACTTAGTGTATCGGTCTCGTTGAGCACCACGTGCTGCCAAGTCAGAACCTACCAGTTGTAAATATACTGTAATATATAACACGCTTTGTACAGATAATAATACTAACTTACCTGGAGTTCCAAAGGGGTTCCGAAGGCTTGGATGCGCCTTGGAATCCGTCAAACGCAAGTTCCGAAGCGGTTCCAAACCATTGGACTAAGCCTGGACACCATAAGATATCACTTCCATAATCGTTCCAAAGGCTTGGACGGTCTTGAACTGCACGTAGCAAGAATGATCGGTCCAGAGAATTATCAGTCTATATATCAAGCACTTGCTCATAGCGTTCCGCTCTCAGATCGGGAAGTTCCAAGGGCTTGGAATTTCGGAACACGCTCCCGTGTTGCCCAGAGACTGGGCCTATGGGGTTCCAAGGGCTTGGAATCTTTTGAAACCCGCGCTCGTGCTGCGCAGAGACCGGTCCTATGGGGTTCCAAGCCGTGGAGCCTCCGGGCTCGAGCTTCATTCCTCGTACTAACAAGGTCCAAGGGCTTGGAATCTTTTGAAACCCACGCCCGTGCTGCGCAGAGACCGATCCTATGGGGTTCCAAGCCGTTGAGCCTCCGGGTTTGAGCTTCATTCCTCGTACTAACAAGGTCCAAGGGCTTGGAATCTTTTGAAACCCTCGCACGTGCTGCGCTGAGACCGGTCCAATGGGGTTCCAAGCCGTTGAGCCTCCGGGTTCGAGCTTCATTACTCGTACTAGCAAGTTCCAAAGGCTTGGAATCTTTTGAAACCACGCCCGTGCTGCGCGGAGACCGGTCCAATGGGGTTCCAAGCCGTTGAACCTCCGATTTCAGACTGCCGACCTCAGACTGGAAAGTTCCAAAGGCTTGGAATTGTCCAAAATGAATTCCAAACCGTTGGAACCGCCTTGGACCGACGACTTCGGTCATACGTAATCCGAGGACATAGGTCCAACGGCTTGGAATCGACCAGGACCCATTGGACTAACAAATTTCGGTCCAGCCCCTTGGAACCCCGTAGGACCATCGGCTTGGAACCCCATAGGACTCCTAGGGAAAAACCCAAAGCTTCACCTTGCAATTCCTGGCGGTTTCCAAAGGCTTGGAATTTTACCAAATATTTTCAGGACGGTTCCGGGCGCCCGGAATGGTGCCGTCCAAGCCTTTGGAATAATCCCTATTTTGTAGGGCATCGAGTCACACACTGCTGGGGAGCGCCTCCCACGAGCCGCATCACAACCGGGTGCTCCATACTGTATAAACGTGGGCACCATCAACATCAACTCGCTTCAGGCACATTATAAGATCATGTCGGATCCCAACCGCGCAAGGCGAGGGGGGTGGGTGGACAAACATGACATAGCAGTCATGGTGGACACCAAGCTCAATGAATCAAAACTCCGTAACATGAGACACAATTTCTTCCCGGGATACAACGAGACACACCATACTCACCCAGAAGGGAAATGGGGGGTATCGATTTTCCACAAGGAATCGATTTGCGTAACAGGCACCTCGTCCGAATGGGGAAGGCTACACCCTCTCCTTGTTGGAAGAATAAATGCGATCAAAGTAAACCTCAACCCAGGCAGTAGTATAGAACCTAGCACAGAGGCATGGTTCATCGGGGTATACTGCCCCCCACAATCGTCAGGCTTGACTGCAGATGATATGAAGAGTTTTCACTATCAACTGAGGGCATGCATTCGGAATAATATGGACACGCCGTATTTTTACATCCTCGGGGATTTCAACGCAGTACTCAACCACCAACTTGACCATTACAATGAGGTAAGGGCACCAACATACTCACTTTGTGATCGTCTAGTATGGAAGCTCATGGGGGAACTGGATGTGTATGACACCGGGGACCTGATAGAAGATAGACATGCACTTACACATTGGACGTATATCTCCAATAATAACGTAACTGACCCCAAAGATTTTTCAAGACGGCGGATTGATCACATTTTCACGAGCAGCCTTCGAGGGGTGGAGGCCACATACATTGACCCTACGTACACAGAGAATCCTCTGGGAGTCTCGTGGCATCTATACGATTCATACTCGGACCATAACCCGGTTAGCATTAAGATCAATCTACACACACTAGCGGGAGCCCTGAACCCAGAAGTCAAGGACCTCCCAACCATGACGAAGACCTACTACCCAGTGCGAGCCCAAGCGCTGAGAGACAAACGCATTATAGCTCAGTTGGGGAGCTTCCACACCAAAGTGGACTCGGAAGAACGGGCTCTACTTGATAATCCGGTGACGTATGACACCGTCACAAACCAGGTGGACATGTCTAAGCACACCAAAAGCCTGCATACTATTCTAGGGGACGTGCTTCCTAAGCCTTTCCAGAAGACTTTCACCCCGGGGAGGTTTAACATACCCATAAGCAAGGAGATGTCAGCCATCAGGTCCACCATCGGTCGAGTGAAGGCCGTGAGACGGGCAGTACTGGCATTGCATAGATGGGCATATAGCGATTCCCCATGCCCGGGTGGCGATCTGAAGAGGAAGTCACTCGCCTCTACCGCCAGATCTGCAGTGCGGAGGTACACAGACAAAGACCGATTGCTAAGGTTCCCGACCTTCATGGGAAGAAAGTTCAGTTTGGACGAACCGGAGGTGGCCGAATGGTTGGAAGAGGCGGAAACAGTGCGGAAAAGTTTGTGGACGGCATATAGGCAGCAGGAGGCACAATATATATATTCCAACAGTGTAGGAAGGACAAATTCAATGAAAGATACAAGAAGGAAGCGTCCAAATACAGCCACCAACTCAGGGTGATGTGTTATCCAAAGGATAGCTCAGAGACAACCATGGCCGTCATGTTGGACTCCGGTGAGATCGTTGTGGACAAAGACGGTATTCTCAAAGCATACCATGACTCTTGGGGACAACTGGGCAGAAGTTCTCCAGAGAGTAGCAACCGGAGGCGCACACGGGGACTGGAAGATTTCGTCCGGGGTGTTCCAGCATACGACAAAATCAGAAGGCACGTGGAAGCCAGGTCCGGTGATATCACCAGGAGGGTGGCTGAGGAAGAGCTGACGAGCATTGTAAACTCCACCCCGAACAAGGCTTGCAACCCCCTTGACCAAGTGGAGATTGCCACTATTAAAATCATTTTCAACATTGCGGAGAAGGGGACGCCGCAAGGGCCGGACGATATGGATGAGGAATTGGTGGACACGTGTAGGGAAAATTGCACAAAACTCCGGACCCTGATTCTGGGTTTAATTAACGCCGTCCTCACGACCCGAATATTTCCGGATCAGCTTATGCGAGGAGTGATTGTTCCACTCTTTAAGAAAGGAGATAGTAGGGACCTGGGGAACTACAGAGGTATCACCTTGCTTCCTATCATCTATAAGCTCATCACTAAGATCATCAACAACCGGATGTCGTCCATGATATCCGATGCCGACGGCATCACGCACGCGCAAGCCTCAGGTAGAGCAAACTTTAACTGCCTCACTCAAGTAAACGTTTTCAATAACGTAGTGAAACACGCTCAACGAACGGGCAAGTCATTATTTGTCTTATCGACTGACGTAAGAAAAGCTTTTGACACAGTGGACTTTGGGGCGTTTATCAACTCGCTGCGATACATGGGCTTCGACGAGAACGTTATGGACTTAATCCATAACCTACAAACGGGTTTCGAATGCACAGTGAGATCCCCAGTGGGCTACACGGAACTCTTTCCGATTGAGCAAGGGTGTAAACAAGGGTGCGCGTTGTCCCCCTTGAGGTTTAATATAGTTTATGACATTTTCCTCAAATATATCGAACACTCCGGCAAGGGTTACAAATGGGAGATGAACTACGTGAGAATCCAGAAGGCACAAGAGAACACGAGCGGAAGGGGCAACACCCTAAACATCCCGGGTTGTGCATTCGCCGACAACAACCTCATCATCAGTGACAACCCGGAGGAATTCGTGGACATGGTGAACTCGTTCTCAACTTTCCTGCAAATGGTGGGCCTTCACCTTAGCCCATCAAAGTGCCACTACACGTCATACTTGCCCTATGAAGGGACTCCCCCGGAAGTTCGGATCAGAGACCATACGGGGGCCGTATGCTTAGTCCCACATCGGCCAAACTCAATCCCCCTGGAATATTTGGGGTACCTCATCACGGTTGGAGATGGTGATGCAAGCCCCGCAGAAACATGGAAACACCACAATATGAAAGTGTACAGGAAGATAAATAAGGCCATGGAGCGGTTCTCCAAGGGAACCTTTAGGCAGACGGAATCAGTACGCATTCTAAATTCCGACGTGCTTAGTATTCTCCAATATTTCTTTGCTGCTAACTGGATGGCCAAGAGAAAAGTGCCAAGATCTGGAGACGGCGAAGCAGACGACACCACACTCGCAGGGATAACTCATGAAATTTGGCTTTTGGTGAGCAAGAAACTTAGTTGCATGTTGAACACCCCAAGGGCAGCAGTTTTTAACAAATCCACGGGATTAGGGTTCGGGGTAGACAATGTTGAGGCGATCTACTACACCGCCAAACTCGACAACTTGCTGCAGGCATTACAATCACCGAGCAAATACTGCTCCCTCACCACAATTGACACGATAGGGAGCTTGCGAGCAACAACCGGATGGAATGCCTTACGAGGGGGCGTTCATGACAACAAAGAGAACCGCATCCCATCAATGAAGAAGTGCAGGCGTTACCCAGAGTACATTAGGGAGGGAGGGGAGGGCCTCCGCAGGAGCTCACATTACATTAACGTAAACCCTCACTGGTACAAGGGGAAGGATTGTACTCTACTCAATTTTATAGGGTTGCAGACCAAGGGGATAAAGAATAAGCCATCGTTGCAGGCTTTCCTAGGGCCCTACGTTTCTAGACGGGTTCAATACACGTGTTGAACACGTATTGGAGACATATTGGAGGCATATTGGAGACGGTATGCTAATATCTGGACATTCCAATACACGTGTAACATATTGGCCAAACTATTGAACCGCGATCAGCCTGGACACAGCGAAAATGAGTATGCTAGCATGGGCACCCAAATGGTGTCAGACTCACCCACTAGCACTTGGTATCATCTAAGGAAGGGTCTAGCGTTATGGGGACAAGTTTTCACGGCATTTGGACGCGTATCGCAGAAGTCGGTTCTGGGGGGCTTTTTGAATTGGGGCCCCGATGTATTGAAATAAGGCAAGACGATTGGAGGGGTGTTCAATATGTCTGCAACCGCCTGCAACACACGTACTGAACATGTGTTGAACACATGTTGAAACATTCACGCATAAGGAATCGTTCAATACATGTGCAATATGTCTACAATCAGATGAATCATTCAACACGTTTGCAATATATGTGTTGAACACATATTGAAACATTCCCTCATGCAGAATATCTTTAGTACATGTGCAATATGTCTACAATCAGATGAATCATTCAACACGTTTGCAATATATGTGTTGAACACATATTGAAACATTCCCTCATGCAGAATATCTTTAGTACATGTGCAATATGTCTACAATCAGAGTGAATTATGCAACACATGACTGCATGGGGTAAAGGGGTAAGACCCCCCTGCTGCTCACATATTGCATAATACTTACAATATGTCCGCAATACGTATCCGGTATATTACAGGTATATCAAATGTGTACAGAGGCACTACTATGCGTCATCACACTTTCTGCAGTACCACATTCCAGTGGGGATGTCGGTGAGCCCTGCGCATCGCACGTGCATAGCCTCTTTGCAGCCTGCCCTCTCACACAGAAGGAGCTCGCCACCGACTCTACACTTCCCGCATGTGTCAAAGTGACCATCACTACCTACGGGCCTATCAACGAGTGCAAGTTTCTCCATATTGCGGTCGCTCGTATCAAGTATCACCGCTGAATCCATGCAGGGGTGTTTGACTATCACTACTTGCGCTTGGACTTGATTGGCCAGTAGGTAGGGCTCTCGGTTGTCCATAGTGTACTTGGAGGTGTCCCATGGGTTGAAGGTGTAGTAAGCCTTGGACACCTTGTCCACGCCGAGGATGGAGTTCTTCAGCTTGAAGCTTGCGATCTGAGCTTCCGTGGGCACGGGTAGCCAATCACACTTTAAAAAAGTGTAGAGCACACCGCCAATGCTAACCCGCAGAATGGCGTTGATGATACCATACCTGCGCACGAAATGTTCAATGTTTTTGTAATATACGTACAACATACCCTCAATATGTTGGGGACGTATTGCATATATGTTGCAGAGATATACGAAAAGGCAAAGAAGCATGCAAACTGGTGGTTGAGGTCGTACCTG
The DNA here is from genome assembly GCA_001247695.2 of Cymbomonas tetramitiformis. Classification (NCBI taxonomy): domain Eukaryota; kingdom Viridiplantae; phylum Chlorophyta; class Pyramimonadophyceae; order Pyramimonadales; family Pyramimonadaceae; genus Cymbomonas; species Cymbomonas tetramitiformis. The sequence continues at coordinate 5,925 of LGRX02013041.1, read as the reverse complement.
TCCTCCCACTCGTCATCGGCATCGGCATCATTCTTGGGGAAGGATGCGCGGACGAAACACTGGGTTGTCACTTTCCCTTTGTCCCCGTCTCTAGTGCGATAGAAGACACCGCCGATGTTCACCTTGTTGTACTTGGAACACATGGGTTCGGGACCCATCATGAGCGACTTCTCGTAAGCCGTGTATTGACGACCAAGCCATCCTTCAGGGTCCTCCAATGGACCGAACGCGATCGCGGGCACGCCACCCACCTCTTGTCGGTACCTAGAACGTGGATTTGCATGTTTAGAGCGCGCGGCATTCTCCCTGTGATGACAACATATTCTTAGTATACTTACAATATATGATAAACATACAGAAACAAGTTGACAATATGTTGCAGGTATACTACAGATAGTACATGCGTGCGAGCTTGCAGGTTGCACCTCCGCCGGAACAGGTCGTACTCAGCATGTTGTTGAAAAAGCTTTCGGTAAGCGGGAATACTCGCTCGCATCCAGCGGGTCAGTTGGTCAATCTCCAAGGACGTTAGCTCCAATGGCTTGCCCTTGTCCCCGAAGGTAGTGACCACGATGCCGGGAGCGGGGCCCGCCATCAAAGCCCGCGGGACACGGCCGGCAGTAGCTCTTTCTCGGTTCAAGAGCATGGTCAGGATGCCTCGTAGGGAGCGCAAGGTTTTCAACCTTAGATAGCCGTTCATGATGCTTGCCACGGGGAACGCATTGTTCTTCACCCACCTAGCTAGCTTGCCATTCATGGACTCGAAGGCATACATCCACCATTCACGCACAGGTCCGAATCGCAGGAGCAGATCGGCCCAGTGCCAGATTTTATGGGTGTTGATTGTAAGCCACTGTGGAGGACCATTCGCTTCCAAGTCCTCAAAGAAAAGTCTGGTCTGCTCTCTCAAATACTCCATATCCTGCACGTACGAATCAATACGTTTGTAACATATATTCAACATACCTGTGACATGTGGAACTCATATCACACCAACATTGAATACGTACCCGAGGTTCTATGGAATGCGCAGTGCATTCCCGTATGATGATAGTCAGTTTGGACACAATGTCCTGCAGCGCATTGTCGACTTCACCATCATCGCGAGGCCAAGAGGACAATACCGCGAACAACTTGGACTCGAAAGCCTTCAAAGCCGCATGCGCCTTGAGGTGCTTTGCGTATTTTGCGCCGTTGGAGGCGGTTGAGGTGCGCAACAAATGCTTATGCCCATCGCCCCACCGGGTGACTCCCCGCAACTCCTTCAAGAAGGCGAGTGCTGTTTCCCGAGAACGTAAGGTGGTCGAAGCCTTCGGACGCGGTGGGATCCCCCATGGACCGTTTGTCATTTTGTACACCTCATGCGGTTCCCCTGTCCGTGTTGCCGTATACCGTCAACACGTGTATGACATATTGAACACAATTACAGAAATGTTGCACTAATACAAAACTCACCTTTCGAATTCTGCACCCACTCCGTTTGCCCCCATTCTGGGTGCAGGCCCTCCTCCTCGGCAAAGTTGCGCGCGGCCTCGTTGAAATCCAGCCCAAGCAGCGTTGTTGCAAGCCTGTTTCCCAAGTTCATGATTTCGTGCATAGGATCATAGAGCCAATCCAGCGCCAAGTTAAAGTACGACAACCTTGCGAATGCGGCGGGCAACTTGAATCCGGTGGCCGAGAAACGTTCCGCCATGTCCGCTTTCGACCAACCTGATTTGGAAAGTGCCTCGTGTATTTCGCCCATTCGCTTGACAAACTCATGCGTGTAGTTCTCCGGCGGCCCTGCATGGCACGTGCACAAGTAATACAACATATCTGTGGTATGTTGCAGACATGCTGATGCATGTTGCAAACATGCTGCAAACAATCAAGCTGCGTGGCATAGCGATGAGAGCGTACCAGGAGGATGTTGCTTGAAGAATGCGTAGAAGATTCTTCCCAGCGCTGGACTGTGACATCCTTTCGTACGGCACAACATGCAACACTTGTAGGCGTTTACATCCATTCGCTTCCCGGCATCGACCAAGCCTTTGTAATCCATGATCACCCCGAGTAGCATGCACCGTACACGAACATACTCCTCGGAAAAGGCGTCCCAAACTCCGCAGCCCGTCTCCCACAACTCCTCCAACTCGTCGACCAGCTTGTCGTACAAAAGAGTCGTATCGGCGGGATGGATGCCATTAAGAATACCGTAGACCTCAAGGTACTCGTACTTGGAGCGTATCTCCGGCGGCAAGTTCAAGATTTGGAAATACATGGGAAACACGCCCGCCTTGTTTTTCCATACGGAAGCCCCATCCGCGCAGAACAGGATGATTATATTCCGCAACTCCTGGAAAAACTCTGGGTACCGCGCCTTCTTCTCTTTCCACGCATCTCCGTCTGCACACTCCGGACAAAATACAACTCACCGCGGTATACATACAACTGTATGTGTACATCTGCAATATGTCAAAGACATACGTTAAGTGTATTGCAGATATGCCCTTTGCAGATCCTATCACAAGCATTGGGATCATAGACGCGTGCTGGGCTCTTACCCCAAATTGTGTCTTTGCGTCCACTTTCAGGAGACGTATGACGGCCATGCGCCCGCATGAGCTCAGCAACTTCAGGTGAATGGAATAGCCTCCGGAAAATTTCCTTCAAGGGCCACCAAAGGAATTGCAATCGCGGCTTCTTCGGAGTGCCATCCTCCGGAGTGCCATCCTCCTCCGCCGCTCCAAAGCTTTGCCACCGGCATTCTTTACAGTGTGGACAATGATCCGCGTTCTCCAACTCCTTCTCGTACAAACAACATCCATTGACGCACATGTCCACTCGTTGGTACGGCGTACTAAAAGCGTCGAAAGTACCCATAGCTTTAGCGAACGTCAAGGGGAAATGGGTTTCGCGAAGCTCATCAAAGTTGTGAAGTAGGATCTCACACAACGAGGAAAACGATTTTTGGGTCAAGTTTTCCTCCAAGTTCCATTCCAGAAGATCCGCGAGGAGCTTAGTTGATCGCCGCACGTTGTGGTCCTGCGTACACATCGCAATTTCAGTGGTTGTCAATACATATGCAATATACTGCAATACATTGTCAATATGTAGGAGATATGCATACTACATATTGCACGTGCAGTTCACTGCACGATATTTGGCATAATAACGCGTTCTTACCGTCTCCCTCCGAAAAGCTCCTTTGCAGCATTCACAATACTTTCCAATTGTGTAGCAATCGCTGCTTTAACGGAGTGGACGGCATCTCCGTCGTCTTCTTCATCGAACCCCAAATCCTCCCCACCGCCATCCTTGGTCTCACCATCGGCATCCTCGGTCTTAGGCGCATCGCCATCCTCGTCGTCGGGAACTCCGGCCTCGCCGCCTTGACTCGACACATCCTTGGCTTCCACGTCCTGTTGTGCGTGTACCACCTCGTCTTCTGCGCTTGTCCTCCCGGCTTCCTCAGCATGTTCGCCCTCCTTGTCATCCATCGTGACGTCCACATCCGTATGTCTGTAGGAGAGTTGCAATGCATCTTCAATACGTTGTCAACATATTGCGAATGTGTTGTCACGCAAGCTTGCCCAATCATTCATGGGAGAGAAAGGGCGTAGAGTACCTTAAGGTTTCGCCGCGGTTGCCACAAACTACAGCATCGATTTCTTCAGGGTCCGGTGCGGGTGGCTGGATCTGCCCGTGGAGTTTCCGATGTCGTGTGCGGGTGGCCTTGCTCAACACCTTTATTACAACTCCGCCGTAGCACATGGCACAATCACATATAAACCGCCCTCGCTCCAATGTTACCGAGCCCACATTTCGACGATGCATTGCATGGAGCGAGAGCCAAGGATCGGCTTCGCCCGCCGTGTTCTTCACCTCACCCATCTCCGTGTCCTTCGCCTCAGCTGGCTCTTCCACCGGAGATCTGCTTCGCCCACCGCAGTATATCTCCCATACATATTCAATATACCGGCAACGGTTTCTGATATATTGCAACATATTATATCATGAAAAATCAGTATGCAAGTTGAGGTGCCTAAATATTCGTACATACCTCATGGGCTCTTCCATCTCGGCAGCCATGGCATCCGTGGTAACTGCAATTAAAGACCAAACTCCAACCGCACGGATCAAATCTGGCCAATCATTTATTGTCGAAACGCTCCTCCAATGTCGCCCAAGGCACCGAACCTCCCGCACATTGTCTCGTGTAGGATTATCGAGTTGAGAGTCGTCGGGCAGCAGCGAGCCGTATGTAGTCGCCTCGAAGTTGCCATCGTGTACTAGGTAGACAACAGTTTCCATACGGATCGGTGTCAAAATTGCTTGATGAGCTTCGAAGAAGTCGTAGGCTTCATCCGCATTCGATGGTAGGTTGTCTCCCTCGGGGGTAACGTCAAGTGGAAATTGGTGAGGACTACGTTCCGCGTCAACAGTGACTACATCAATGAATCCAGAAATCCCGAAATAGTACCTGCCGTCGTCTAAACCAGCTGAATTTGCCGCCTCGTGCGCCTCGGGGGGCGCCTCGCCCGCATCTCTGCACAATATCGTCCCAACATGTTTCCAACATCCCATCAACATGCTGCAACCATCACGATAGCGTGCTGCAGCATAGTTACGGCGAAAGCAAGTAGGCAAGGAAACATGATGAGATGTATCACCTGGAAAAGCTCTTCGATATGGACGATGAACTAGTCGACATTGAGGATGCCCGCAAGTCAGGCATGCTACTTCCAATGGTCCCATCTAAAGCATGCCCCTCGTGCGCCTCGTACGCCTCGGGGGGCGCCTCGCCCGCATCTCTGCACAATATCGTCCCAACATGTGTTCAACATTCCATCAACATGCTGCAACCATCACGATAGCGTGCTGCAGCACTATTGCAGCGAGCCACGTGATGAATGGTGGGAGGGAAAGCATGCCCCACGAGAGTCCCTTACCTTGCACTCCCGCCGGCTAGTGGAGGGCTCGTGGGTGCCTCAGCATTGGCCGGGGGGGGGGACTCCTTGCTTTGGGCCTCGTGCGCCTCGGGGGGCGCCTCGCCCGCATCTCTGCACAATATCGTCCCAACATGTGTTCAACATTCCATCAACATGCTGCAACCATCACGATAGCGTGCTGAAGCACTATTGCAGCGAGCCACGTGATGAATGGTGGGAGGGAAACCATGCCCCACGAGAGTCCCTTACCTTGCACTCCCGCCGGCTAGTGGAGGGCTCGTGGGTGCCTCAGCATTGGCCGGCGGGGGGGGCTCCTTGCTTTGGGCCTCGTGCGCCTCGGGGGGCGCCTCGCCCGCATCTCTGCACAATATCGTCCCAACATGTGTTCAACATCCCATCAACATGCTGCAACCATCACGATAGCGTGCTGCAGCACTATTGCAGCGAGCCACGTGAGGATTGGTGGGAGGGAAATCATGCCCCACGAGAGTCCCTTACCTTGCACTCCCGCCGGCTAGTGGAGGGCGCGTGGGTGCCTCAGCATTGGGCGGCGGGGGGGACTCCTTGCTTTGGGCCTCGTACGCCTCGGGGGGCGCCTCGCCCGCATCTCTGCACAATATCGTCCCAACATGTGTTCAACATCCCATCAACATGCTGCAACCATCACGATAGCGTGCTACAGCACTATTGCAGCGAGCCACGTGAGGAATGGTGGGAGGGAAACCATGCCCCACGAGAGTCCCTTACCTTGCACTCCCGCCGGCTAGTGGAGGGCTCGTGGGTGCCTCAGCATTGGGCGGCGGGGGGGTCTCCTTGCTTTGGGCCTCGTGCGCCTCGGGGGGCGCCTCGCCCGCATCTCTGCACAATATCGTCCCAACATGTGTTCAACATCCCATCAACATGCTGCAACCATCACGATAGCGTGCTGCAGCACTATTGCAGCGAGCCACGGGAGGAATGGTGGGAGGGAAACCATGCCCCACGAGAGTCCCTT
>LGRX02013034.1:6449-18347 GCA_001247695.2 Cymbomonas tetramitiformis | reverse complement strand
CTTTGCCCGGGTGTGGCGGTTGAACTTGATGCAGGCCTCCATGTACATATATACGTTGGAACGCCTCCATGCTCATGCCCTTTCGCTTGGGAATGGTGGCACGACGATTCCTTAGGCGATCTCGTACGATCTTATGTGCCTGCAGGTGCGTCAACGGCCGCTCGCTCTCCTTGTATCTGTCAACCATGTTTTGCACACACAGATTCAACCTGTGCACTGCCTGCGGGTCGTGCTTGATATCCTTCTTGTTGTCCACAATGAGTCCAGCACCCACATCGAACCCCGGGGGAACCGCCAGTATGCTGGTCTCCGCGTCATACGCCTCGCCTGGTCCGCGATTCCGGGTCTTCTTTCCGGGGTTCGCCTGAGGGGGTGGGGGGATAAGGTCATGGGTGAAAAGGACATTGAACTCCAACGAACATGGCAAACAAACAAACGTGACACACCGCATACATGAGCAAACGCCTAACAAGGCTCAGGCGCGCGCCCGGGGAGCTGTCAGCACATCGCTGCCGTCCCCTCGGCAAGCGCACAGCACAGCAAACATGGCATCCCTGTTGTATGTGGGGGGCAGTAGGTCCAGGAAATCAAAGGGAATTTAACTCCAACGAACGAGCTACGGAAGGACGGAAATGAGCGATTATTTTACAACTTATATACAAAAGACTGTTTGTAGCCGACTGCACGAAGGCAGCGCGTTCATCATGCTTTCTAGGTGCATATGCATTCTACATTAGAATCCTCTACGAATTTGGCTCGCTTGCGTTGGATTTCTTCTTCGCTTGCTTCTTTGCTTCTGCGGCACAACGAACACGCCCAGCCGGACATCAGTTCTGCTAACATCTTGCACAGGGCCAGCGTGCAGCCACCAACAACACCGTAAATCGCAACCAATGCCAAAGCGCAAGCAACGGCCCGCGTCAGGAAAGCCCGTGGCAAGACGACAGAGGGGAGGGAGGCTTACTTGGCTCTGATCGACGCGCTCGCTTGTCCGCCATCTCTTGTACTGCTGCGCGTTCACTCGCCAGCTGCGCCGTAGTCGTGATGCGCATGAAGTGCCCCGGATAGCTCCCCGATGACATAAGGTGCAATACCCTGATGGGCTGCGATGAGGCTAGCGTAGCCCCACTCGGCGGGCCGAAGAGTTGCATCGTGAACGGGGGGAACTGCCTGGTCTGAGGGGTATCCGGCTCAAAGGGATATTGATCAGTATCTAGACGAAGCACCCACTCATCTTCTGGCGGATGGATCCGGTACACCTGGATGCAGCGTTGGACGCTGGCCGCTAACAGAAGCAAGCCCTCTTCGGTGCCATAGGAGTGCGCCGTACTCAGTAGTGCGCGCGCTTCCAGCGACAGCTCCCAGTTGAACTTCTGCGTATCCGTATCCTCGAACTCCCCGTTTTGAACTTCATCGTATAACCGCTCCAGATTTTCCCGGAGGCGCGCATTATGTAGCACCATTCCATCGTGCTGGAACTTCACAAAGTTGCTGTCCGTGGTTCCCAGCTCGGCTGCCACGGCCCACATCCAGCAATCCCCATCCGCGGGGACATCTACCAGAACGAAACCAGCCTTGGCAACGAACTCCCGCACCGCCTGCAACGACTCAAATCCCCGGTCGCCAACCCACTCCACCGCCTGGACCCCGCTGAGCTGCGTCTGCCACGTTGGTGGCTGGTGCGTCGATAGGTAGCCGCCGTCCTGGGTCTCCATGAGCGTGCTCAAGATCTTGGCCTCCTTATCCAGGGTGTCCGTGGCATACGACAAGATCACGGGAATATCCTTGCCGTCCACATCGGCCTTGCGGACAACGGCAACCAGTTTGCCATCCTCGGCATGTATAACCGTGCTCATGCCGTGACTGTGCTCGCTGCACACCTCAGGTAGGTTCGCAGCGTCTGGTCCCACAGCGCGTTGTCCCTCCGACTGCTGTGCCGGCAGGCTCGGACTGCCAGCCCCCTCCGGTAGCGCGGTCACGTCCGGGAGGTCAGTCTCTTCGGCGCATTCACCTGCAGTGGGCTGCGTCTGCATGCCAGCCTCCTCAGAGGGTGCACCTTCCGCCCCTGGCGCAGCCGTCGGTGCTGACTTTGCACCATCCATACACGGGACCGCCGCGCACATGCCGAGGGTCGATCCACACCATCCCGCGTCTGACCACTGCTGGACGCCTTGCTCGAAGACGCATGTACATCGGCACGGAAATGCGGGCTTGCCAGGGTTCCAGTTATGGGCGAGTGCGGCGGCGACCTGCAGCGCGAATTCCTTAGTGGGGCGCGCTATGGCCTGTTCCAAGTGTTTGCAAAGGAAGCCATCCGCATCAAACAATGGGCGGAACGGGCTCCTAAGGCATTTATCTTGAAGCCAATAAAACTTCCTCTCATCTTCCTGCTGCCTCTTTGCCTGCGACCTTCCCCCGCGCTTGCGTTTTTTCCGAGGGTCCGCCGGGTTGGAGGGGGGTGCTGCAGTCGGGCCGGATGGCTGCTTGCGCTGCGCCGGCTCCTCCGTCTGGCCTCCTCGTCTGGCGGCCACCGTGACAGCTTTGATGACGGACTGCGCCGTTGGGCAACGGGCACCTGCTGCCTTGAAGAGGGGATGCTCGTGAAAACCATCAACACATGACTCCTGCACGACAGTGGCACGATTGTCGACGCCGGTGCTGTGCGGACGAGCTGCAGGGCCCGTAAGGCCCCATCCTGTCCACCGTGCCAGCTCCGAACGCTTCTCTCCGGGGAGGTCCGCCTTGCGCCCAAAAGCTCCGTCCAGCATTCTGCACGCCATGGCCACGTCCGCAAAGTCCACCACGGCCCGTGCCCGCGCCTCCGCTGCCGACAACGGCTCGAAACAGGCTAGGGTCGCGGGGTGCTCTGGGTGCACCTGATGCACCAGGAGAGGTGGCTGCATTTGGCCCGCCAACCGGAATGCATAGCACGCAGCGCACATGACGTGTCCGAGCTGGGAGAGGTCTGAGCCCTCGATGGGCTGCGCGCAATGCTTACACGCGTACACCTCAGGCAGGCTGTCGTAGCACCCCCGGAATCGGATGTCCGCCTTGCACGCAACGCACACCAGCCGCGTGGGGAGACCATACATGACTCGCAGGGCGTGGGGCATCGGATGAATATGGTTCTCCAGGTCAATGGTCGCGTTAGGTAACACCGACACCGCCCCGTACAGGCAGATGGTGAGCGACCGCTGGTTTGGGAAGCCGGCCCAGTCATCCGTCCTGCCTGGGCTTATTCCACGGTGGGCGACGTGGGTGGCCGGCCACATCGTCACCCACCCCGGACCACCACCATGCCGAACCCGCTCAAAAGGGTGGCTCGTGGGGTAGCCTTGACACGCGTCTGGCAACCGCATGTTGCCATCGTTCCAGATCTGAGGCAGCCGGGTGTCTGGACACACCTCCGTACAGGCCTGGTCGTCCAGGCAAAGGAGGGCCGAGAAAGTGTGGATGGCCTCAGCACCGAGGTTCCAGGCCGCGCCAAGACCAGTCTCGATAGCAAAGGGCGCGATGTCGAGGTGGTCGATCTGGTCCGGGCTGTCCGGACACCGTCCCAAAGCAGCAGGCTTCTCGTAAATTCATAGCCAGCTGCAGTCCGACCGCGGTGGTGAAGGACGGCGTCGACGCCCTCTCGCATGGTCCTCTGGAAATACAGTTGCACCGACTGCATCTGGCACGCAGCGTGCTGGCCAGTAGGGGCGTCCTGCTTGATTTTCGACCAGTCGCACGTGACCTGGTAACGGGGATGCGGCGTCGTTATCACTGGGTTTCTCGCAGTGCCGACCTGGTCCGTGAAAAGTCCAGACACTTTCACGTAGTCACTGAAATCGAAGATGGTCCGGTAGTAGTCATCATTGACCGCGAGTGGCTGTCGCGCATCCTTGGCCAGGCGTATCGCAGCCGCTGCGCCATCCTCCCACGCCTTCAAGCGCGTAGCAATCCGCTGGTGAGGCTCTTCTGCAATGTAGGCGCCAGTCGGTACGTCCGTCGGTTTAGTTGCGATGTCCTCGAAGGCCATTTTTGCCTTGCGCCAGTGACGCTGCAATGTCGACAAGAATTCGGTGAAGTCCCGTGAAGCCTGCTGCTGCAGTGTAATGCTTTTAGCAATGCGGCATGAGTCATCCCCGCTGCTAGCTATGGCCGCTGCCTTCGCCACCTGCCACTTGGCCATGGCAGCTTTGCAGGACGCGGCCCAGGTTTGAAGCTGGGTGTACTCCCTAATTTGCATATCAAAGATGGCCAGGGCTATGCCATCCCTCATCTCCTTCACAGCAGCCACCAGATCCCGCCTGCCATCTCCTGCTTCCCGCTGCCACGCTGCACCTCTGCCAGAAAACATATACTTGTCCAAAAGGTCGTTCGTAATGAAGTGATATGAAAAAGGTCGTTCGTCACGCCCCCGGCTGCGTTCGTCGCAATATGACACCTGGTCCGCCGACGGAAAGCAGGACCTCCAAGGTGGTACCTGTACGCATGTGGGCACAGCACAGCAAACACATCACCGCTTAGGTTCCGGCGCGTGTCCGGGGAGCTGTCCCCACATCGCAGCCGTCCCCTCGGCAGGTGCACAGCACAACAAACACATCACCGCTTAGGTTCCGGCGCGTGTCCGGGGAGCTGTCCCCACATCGCAGCCGTCCCCTCGGCAGGTGCACAGCACAACAAACACATCACCGCTTAGGTTCCGGCGCGTGTCCGGGGAGCTGTCCCCACATCGCAGCCGTCCCCTCGGCAGGTGCACAGCACAACAAACACATCACCGCTTAGGTTCCGGCGCGTGTCCGGGGAGCTGTCCCCACATCGCAGCCGTCCCCTCGGCAGGTGCACAGCACAGCAAACACATCACCCCTCAGGATCCTGCAACGAGCGCGCATCGCTAAATCAGTCACTTTAATTAAACAAGGCATTATTTGTTACAACATTGTTTGAATGGTACTAGCTGCCTCTATTCTACGAATAACTCAACATGGCCTGTGCCCGCGAAAAGTTGTCATGCAAGCGTTATAATCCTCCATGGTCCACCGGCCTGGCTCGCTGCCTTCTTCTGCCATCGGTTTACGGTCCTTCTCAAGCTTGTTCCGAAGCATGTACGCGAACTTCTTAACAACCCCGCCGCACAACAACGCGTGCATGAATTCCTGCATACCAGGCAATAGCACGCAACTCGCGTGTTCAGGTATCACTTCCCACAGCTGCTGCCCTAACATACTGCTCAAGCTCCAGATCGAGCGCTTGTGATGTGCCCAGCAGTACACTTTCTTTATTGCGTTGACGTGGGCCTGGGGCTAACGAGATCAGTTGCCAGAGTTCATGACGGCAGAGAATGCATCCGTACCCGTTGCACAGCTGCGGAAACAGCGCAACGTGGACTATAGGATTGCTGGTATCCGAATGTAGGCAGTAAATATATATTTCAAAAGTTGCTTACATCTAGGGGGCTGCGCCACGCCCTTCCCTAGCGCACTCACTACTATTGATGCGGACAGTTTATTCCTCTACTGCTTAGTTGCACTAACCTACTCCTCGTCATCCTTCAGCTTGGTGACCCATCGATATCGAACCATTGCACGGTGTCGCCAATTGCATCCGTCCAAGAACGTTTCCGGAGCGCGCCATCTTGATCTTGGCTACTCTGTCTGCCGCTCCCTACTGCCGCATCACTTGCGGAGTCTTCGTGACTGTGATCGCCGTCATCAGTACTGCTGTCGTCATCGGAAGGGGAGAGTTAGTTTTGGTCCAGTCAGTCCGTCCAGTCCGTCCAGTCCGTCCAGTCCGTCCAGTCCGTCCAGTTTGGACGGACCGGACGGACCGGACCAAACATTTTTAACATTCTAAGATTTCGCAAAATAGGGCTCCCATACTTAAGCCCATACTTAAGGAGTGTAACGCGTCGGTCCGCGTCGACGCCTGCGTTTTCACATACTTAAGAAATTTAAATTTTTTCTTCATACTTAAGGAATATACACCGACTGCTTCTTCCCCCCCTAATCAGGGACTCAGGGGGTATAACCCAGTCGCATGTGAGTTTCAAACGTGCGTCAGAGAGACGAACCCAACGACCGAGCTTGACAATCGTATACGATTGTCACACGTGAGTCTGGGTGTCGGACCTAGTGCTCCAGCTTGACAATCGTATACGATTGTCACACGTGAGTCTGGGTGTCATAATATAAATATTTACACTAAGCCCATGTCTATATAGAGTGTTCTTTTCATAAAAGAATTCATTTCTCATGGTACATTCTCATGGTCACATTCTCATAGGAATCCAATGCCGACTTCTCTGCGATACCGTAACCATGCTTTGGATGTCCCGCATGCGGTGCCAATCTCTCTTCAGTTACTAATGCATATTCTTCGAAAAATTTAGCACCGGTTTGCTCCATTCTTTTTATTTTTAGGTTATTCATGCATACATTCTTCGAAAAATTTAGCACCGGTTTGCCCCATTCATTTTGTTTTTTAGGTTATTCATGCATACATTCTTCGAAAAATTTAGCACCGGTTTGCCCGGCATTCATTTTGTTTTTTGGGTTATTGCTGCAAACATTCTTCGAAAAATTTAGCACCGGTTTGCCCCATTCATTTTGTTTTTTGGGTTATTCATGCATACATTCTTCGAAAACTTGGTTGCAGGCTTTTTGGGGGTCTAACGTCTAAGTCTTTTAGAGTCTGCGGAAAAGCTGGTTTTGACAATCAGATTGATATTCAGATTTTTTACATCTGTCATTTTGCTCTACGTTAGATTTCCATTTTTCAAATTTTGCTAGTTTTGCTCTACGCTAGATTTCAGATTTCCTTTTTTGGAATGCTTGATTTCAGAGTTTTTACATCTGTCATTTTGCTCTACGTTAGTTTTCAATAATAAGGGGCGTAACTAGTTGGGCCCGTTAACTAGTTAGACCCAGTTACAACCAGTTATTGTTACTAGCTAGTTAATCAATTTCATTTTTATTAACTAATTGACCCTAGCTAGTTAATCAATTCGCACTAACCGTTTGTAGCTAGTTAATCAATTCTATTAATCGAATCAACTACTTAGTAGTAGTGACGAGCTGGCCCCCCCCGCACAATTTATTAATTACCAGTTAATCACCCATGTTGCCCATTGCGATCGGTCGGAAAATCGAAAAATCGAGATTTTTGATTTTCGTCACAGTCGACTGACATCAACCTGGTCGCGTGAGCCGAGATGAGTGTCATGAGCACGTAGTCGAGTGTCAAGCGTTTTCACGAAGCCAGTTGTTGTCTTCTCTATCTGGAATCTCTTGGAAACATAAGCCTTTATCTATACAGTAAGCACTTGTAGAGTTCGTAAAATTTGCAGAACTGTCCGTTCGATATAGATAGATACTTCGCTTATTGTGCAAGAGCTCGCCTATTACTGAGATGTAATAGGTTTTCATTAATAATAGGAATAATAAGTACCTCGCGTTGCCAGTAACTATGACATCTGGCACAACTAATACGTATACCCGAATGGGTCGATTTTGACCTCGAATGTGCAAAATTTAATGCCGCATTATCCAAATACTCAATTTTAGCAATACAGCAACCAGTTAAACCACCAGTTAACTAGTGCAAAAAAAGCAATTAACCCTTTGTAGCTAGTTAATCAATTTCTTATTTACTTACTAGCTAACCCCAACCAGTTAATCAATTTGCACTAATCACTTCCAACCAGTTGGACCTCAGGTCAACCGGTTACGCCCCTTAGTTTCAAGGGTCGGATCGAATCGGTTTGAAATTTCAAACCTCTTTCAAACCGATTGTCTGATTTTCATAATAGGTTTCTAACTAATTGTTGACAGTTGTAACCGATTCGATTAGTGTTTTAGAAATTTCCACAACTGATTGTGTACCTGATTATTGACGTGATAAACCCATTCGATTGTGATTGTATCTGAAAAGCAATAAACCTATTATCTACCCGATTATTAAAAGTTCAAATCGGTTCGATTAGTGTTATTGTTTTTTGCAAACCGATTGTGTACCTATTTTTCAGGCAACCTAACCTATTTGATAACCGGTTATCAAACCGATTATCAGGGTGTAAACAGTTATCAGGGTGTAAACAGATAAGCAGATATGCAGGGATAACCAAAAGTGCATAACAAGGTAAAGGCGATATCAAAAACTGCAGGCTCATTAGCATATTTTCACAGCAAGCTAGGAAGGTATGACAACAGGCAGATTAACAAAATATTACAGCAGGCTGATATCAAAATATTACAGCAAGCTGCTATCAAAATATTACTGTGTACACACTTTTGCAACCGGTCTAGTCAGTACTCATTCTGACTCTAAGCATATGCTCAAGTGTGCCCTCCGAAGTGTTTTTGCGCAGGTCATCATGCATCTTGCCAGCCGCACTAAAAGCACGCTCTACACCCGCAGTGGTGGCAGGACATCCTAGGAACTGGCGGGCCATACGGTAGACATCGGGTAGCTAGAGTGGCAGCATTGCGGTTCCACCAAAGCATCACGTCAAAGCCTTCCTCATTTGGCTCTTGGGGCAAAGCTAAGTATGAATCAAGCTGATCTCTAACTACTCTTTCAGGCTGAGTAACTCTAGGATCGGTCTTCTTGCGCATGAAGGAAGACTCGCCAAAGTTCCCACTGACAGGTTTGGAAACAGGGGCAATGGGCTCTACATTGCTGGGTTTGAAGTTAGTCCACGCGGTGCGCAAATACCCGAAAGCGCGAAGGGAGTTCATATCACCGTTGTCAAAGATGTTGCAACCTTCAAACTGCCAGTTCTTCCACCGAGGATCCAGCAAAGTTGCCACCACGTAGTCCTCAAGGATGCTCTCGTCCAACTCATACACCCATCGCCTCACGAAGTCACGGTGCATGGCCTCGCGAGCAGTTTGCACACCGTGCAAGAGCTCCTTGTGCTTGAGGACGGAGTTGTTGGCGAGGGTGATGTTGACGGTCGGGCTCAACTCAAACTCGATCAACCAGGCAGTCATAGGCAAGACCAACGACATGGTGACATACTTCGTGCCTTGGATGATCCTCGTGTAGTGGAAGACCGGCCGCAGCACAGGTATCTGCAGCATACAAAAAATAAGCAGTCAGTTAAGCAGTCAAGGCATATCAATATGAAAATACGGTACAAGTAGGC
Source organism: Cymbomonas tetramitiformis (assembly GCA_001247695.2). NCBI lineage: Eukaryota > Viridiplantae > Chlorophyta > Pyramimonadophyceae > Pyramimonadales > Pyramimonadaceae > Cymbomonas > Cymbomonas tetramitiformis. The sequence goes on along the minus strand of LGRX02013034.1, from coordinate 9,217 downwards.
AGGGCATTCACTAAAATGTACACAGCGGATAAACCTCCGGAGCCATGGGGTACAAGCCCATGGTCGTAAGGCGCGGAAAAGTCGCCTTCGAACCGATCAACGGAACTGAACGAAGGTTGATTGACTAATCCTTACTTTTTAATCCGTGTGTACACCGAAAGTGGCAAGTAACGACTCACCGATTGCTCAACGACCTCCCAGTCACTGAGATCCATTTGAAAATCTCGGTAGGTGGAGCCCGCCTCGTCGGTACTCAAGTTCAGTTGCAAGCTCTCGACATCGAACATCTGGAGGGCCTTTTGCTGGGGGGGAACCATTCCCATTGCAGAAACATGCTGTTCCACCGAACAGCTACCGAACGCGGAGGCTGTGTGCTCGGCAGCTGGTACTTTGCCTGGCACTTATGCAGGCAGGAGAGTCCGAGCGGTGAGCGACGGAATAGGGCTGCGATGCCCTTAGTCTTCGTGTGAACTGCTGCGATGCAGCTCACGCTCAAAAACTGCAGAACGCATCTCTGACCCACATGAACTGGGCAAGGGTGGGTCTCGAAGTCTGCCAAACCCTTTTGAACATTGCTGGCTCCGTCGGCCACCGCCTTATGCAGGCAGTCACGAACGTTGTCGGTAAGTACCGTCATGGAGTTATTTGGGGACTCCGCGGCCGATTGAAACTCGTACTTCCCCACACCGACAAGAGCCAAGGCATCCTTCGTGGCGTGGTCAATCTCTTCGCCGGTGTGAGCGATCTCCCCGAAAGGGACAGCCCTCACCAAAAGCTCCTCGATTGTGTTGGCACCCGCAGACCAAAAGTAGAGGAGGATGCCCAACAGCGCGATGCCGTTTTCGGACCAGATGTCAATGGCTGCAATAATACACCGAAACAGCCAGTCAGTAATATCAAAACGGTTAAAATAGTAGCAAACACGTATCGCCAAACACTCAAGCCATGCGTGTAACACTGATACTGCCTTTCTCAGGATAAATTGTAGGCAATAAAAGTCCCGGGAGTGGCGGGAAACGCACCGGTGGAAGGGCTGACACCAGCTGCAATCAGCTTGAAGATCTTGGCGCGATCGCTGGCGAGGGCTTTGCCAGACAACACGCACAGTTGGCGAACAACGTTGTGAGCAGACGGCATGCTGTAGCCGCCTCCAGATGCGAACAGCAACACGTCCTTCAACTCGGTGTCCCGCTCGGGAAGGCTGAGCGGCCGGGCACGTTTGCAGAGCCAGTTGACCACCTTCGAAGTCAGTTGATCTCGTTTTCCAGGGGGCCATGAACTTCCCCCAGAGTTGATCACAGACTGGACTCTGGGGGTAGCCGATGCTTCAGCGACTGCAGCGTTCTCGAACTCCTCGGCCTCAAGTTCAGCGAGGTGGTCCTTGTGCACGTGGGATAAATGCTGCCGGGCGTTGGTGGTGTTGGTGGTGCAGGCAAGACGGGCGGCGCATCCCGCGATGGCACACTGGAGACCCATCGGCTTGTCGGTGGTCGGGCAGATGATCTCGTTGAAGTACGACCACACCTGCGGTCATGTCAGAACGTCACGCAGAGCCTTGTTCGTTGCATGATCGGCGGGAGTCGAACGCAATAGAACGAAACAATAGCATGATGGCCGGCCGGCTGTCGGTCATACAGTTACGACTAAGACAGCGTTCGTGAAAGAATCGAGTAAGGGTAAGGAACGAAAGGAACGAAGGAGAACATGGTGAGTACAAATTACCTTTGCAATGCGGCGGCCTCGCATGGCAGGGCGAAGGATGACATGTTCACTCTCATCTTCTTCAACACAATCATCTTCTGCTTCAGCAGCAGTAGTGGCTGTAACACCCGTAGAGTATCCAGGAGCAGCAGCACTCTCGCCTGGAGTGGCAGCGACAGCGACAGGTGTGCTGGTGTCGTCAAATGGAGTTCTTCGCCTGCGTTTGCCCAGCTTTAAAGGGTGTTGCTCGGATTTAGCATTTCGAAATTGTGCTATGTCATCTTCAAGGCCCGCCAAGTTCTCGATTGGCTCCCAGGTGTCGTGCGAATCACTGTATCCCTTCCAGCGGATTAGCCATTCTTCAACCGTGAGACCATTAACCTTCACAGATCGCTCGGCTATGATACATTCCACATCATATATGTTCTCAGCGTTATCCCGATGATCGAATTCATGACGGGGCGTGCGTTTGATCGGGCCCTTGCCTAGGGCCGGCAATCTGGTTTTAACGGGTTGGGATTTCTTGGATTTCGTTGCTGCACGCCTGCCCATGATGTAAGAAATGAAGTTTGAATGTAGTTGCACTCAGGTTAGAGCTTTATATGGGTGTCTCGGGTAGATATTTTAGCATCCGACAGCCACATTTGAAATTTGAGCCGCAGCTGAAACCCAACAGCCAATAATTGAGTGGCAGTGGTCGGTTCACGTCGATATGCACACAATCGATTTCATAATGTCAAACGTGTCGTCGGCGCTAGAGATCGAAACCGGTTATATTGGTGTTATGACACGACAAGAACACATTCGATTGGTGTATCCATTTTTTTGAAATCGATTTGATTGGTAATTATGATGAACACGTAACCGATTTAATTGTGGTTCCTCATCGAAGGCAAATCGATTCGATTGGCGATTGTTACAGGTTGGAAATCGATTCGATTGTAGTTGTTCAAAATTTCTAACCTGTTTGATTCGTAATTATTGCAATTTCAAATCGATTGTAATTGTGATAACCGTGTTTAATCGATTAATCGTAATTGTCAAAACAATCGATTCCGACCCTTGCT
>LGRX02013033.1:29258-99834 GCA_001247695.2 Cymbomonas tetramitiformis | reverse complement strand
GGTTAGCAACGAGCCTTCATGACAACTGTTGGACTCTTTATGAGCAGTGGCGTTGCGAATCCAGGGGTGCTCAGCACACTGGCCTAGCCTTCAGCTCTGCGTAGTGACGTTTGTCTCTGGTACCTTGGCTGAGAACGAGTTTCCATGACAACTTCTGTGCTCTTGATGAGCAGTGGCTCTGCGAATCCAAGGGTGCTCAGCACACTGGCCTAGCCTTAAGCCTTTTTCACACGAATATCCTGCATTCGCCGCTGATCCAGAGTGCCGAGAGCCCGAGACATATTGTTACTCCCTTGGGCCTGTGCTGGTCGCGCGCGTCTCGCCCTCTTGCTTGTTCAAGACGGTGGGAATCCAAGGGCCCTCAGTGCACTGGCCTAAACCAGCCTGAATTAAGCCTGCATTCTACTGGTGAACGAGCTTTACGCTGAGAAAGGGCACACCTCCTTCGCCCCACTCGTTGAGCATTGACATAGCACTTGACCACGGAGGGTGAGGCAGAGTTGAGCACCGCCGCTGTCCAGTCCTCAGAACGGGAGGCACGGCGATTGGCTCGGGAGAGGAACACTCAGAGGCGGATCACTGGCTATATGAGCACAGGGGGGTCGGCTCCAGAATCCAGTCCCTCGACACCAGTATCACCACCACCACCAGCAGCAGCAACTGTGACAGGAGCCTTCCGCGGTGGCGGGAAGCGTGGGCGCAAGCAGTTGGTGCCGCACAGGGTTTCTGCTCGAGGGCCGGGCGTGACCGCGACAGCAGAGCTGACTACCGCAGCTGGAGCTGGGGAGGCGACTCCCTCGGCCGCGACCAGAGAGCACTCGCCCGAGGAGCAGTTTCCCATTCCAGCAGTACCCGGTGGCGTCGCCGGTGGCACCCCTTGGGCGGGACACGCGCCCAGGCTACCTCGCCGCCAGACGGGACTGCGGATCAGCCCCTGGTATAACCAGAGGATGCTGAATGAGCAGCACCGGCGAGTGAGCGAGCAGTTGGCTGCTACGCGAGAGGTCATTCAAGAGGCCCGCGATTCTATGAGGGAAAGGATCGCGTGGCAGAATGACCTCCGCAGGAAGATCGAGGAGATCCGCGCGTCCAACTTGGCGGCCAACGAGCCGTACCGCGGCATCCCGTATACGGGGCGCCGACCACGGTCACCGGAGCTGGAAGATGTGTTCGAGGCGCCAACGCCTGAGCCGGAAGAGGAGCCGGACGAGGCGGTCTTGCTCCCGGGGGTGGATGATTCCCCACCCGACCTGGATGACATTCTGAGTGACATCTCGTATCCTTGCTACAGTCCCACCAGCCCTGATGCTCATGATGACGAGGAGGGTGGAGCTGGTGCTGCTGAGGTGGCTGCCGAGGAAACACCCACGGATGCCAACAAGTTCGAGACGAGCATCCACGGTCCTGGGCAGCCTGACCAGTCTGAGGACATCAAGGACATGAAGCTGACCATGAATCCTGCCGACGGGGGCTCTGATGACGACAGTGACCCTGAGGAAGCGCCCCGTCGTAAAAAGGCCAAGACTGAGTAGTGTGGCGCGATAGGATTGGCCGGCAGAGATCACTAATGTAGGAGTAGAATGTAGGCCTTGTCATTAGTGAGCTGTGATTGGTGCAGAGTTGAAGGAGAGATTCTAGAACAACAATTGATGAGAGAGTATATGAGTATGGCTCTCGAAGTCAATATTATTCTGTTTTAGAGATACAATTTTCTGTGCTAAATAACTCTGTGGATATCTCAGTTTTACTTGCATATAAGATAAGATAACTTGATAAGTGGTGATTCTTGCCTGACCTCAAGAAGAGTATTATCAAGAGCTTTGTATTTGATAACCGTCCGAAGTACACTTGTTCAACTGGTAATTAGAACGTGCCCAGGCTGTCCCATCAGCCTGACCCTGCCTTATCCCTACCCCAAGATGCCAATTCTTGGGGTGGCTTGCTATTGCTTACCCTGCCAATTCTGAACTAATTTGTCGTCTTGTTGCTGCTTTCTGTGAATTGTCTTCTTTTCTTCTACTTGGGACTACAATATGGTCAGCATGTCAAGAGATTCTACCTCCAAACTCCCAATTCAATATGCAACGGCTACTCAGAGTCACTGGTCAACCCACAAAAGGAAATTTACAAAAAGTGAGATTATGACCGATTTCAGCAATTTTTAAATTGAGATTGATCTTATCAGTATTGGACAGTTTCGGAATATGTAAGATTCGGACCCCACTGACGGGCCATGGGGCCCTAGAGCCCTTTACTGACATGTGGACACGGACTCCCGACACCCGGAACGAAGGAATTATTCCAGAAATTCAGCACCCCCGGAGATTAACTTCCCCACCGTTAGAAGCACCTTGCTCGACGGTTTTGGACTCCTAACCAACTCAGCTTTGAGCCTTGTAATACAAAACTTGGCTTTAGGCTGGTTAGGAAGACGGATTAGACTCCCGGAAATTAGCTTAAGCTGACGTTACAAGCAGGGCGACACTTTTGAGAGATTTCAAAGATCGCTCTCAGGAGATCGGGACACCGGATTGGACCTTTTTCTGTGACAAAATATTCCTCGAACCTCCCCGAATATGGTGTCACCTCAGAAAACCTGATCGGACCCCGGGAGGCAGCAGGATGAAGCTCCAGAAATTAGATATTTATCTCCCGAAACGTCGTTACCAAACAGGAAGTGTCGGAAGCTCGTCTCGACCATGGGTTTCAGGAGGACTTTCCTAAGGAATTTGCGAATACATATTATAAAAATATGTTTCCTTACCCTCAATTTTCAAGGGACACTTCCCTTGGAAACGTCGGATTAACGGAGCAAGCCCCTTCTCCGTATGACGTCACGACTGGTCCTCTCTACTGACTTCCCCGACACTTCTCGGGCGCCCTAGAGAGTGTTGAACGGAGATTGCGACACAAAAATAAGAAAATAGTTATACTAGACTAAACTTTTTTGTGGTCGTTCACCCTCAAACGTTGATTCGGCCAAGAAAACCGTGAATTGACGTTTCGTCTCACAACCGTCCCTGGAGCACGAGGAATTTCAAAACGACCGGATGAAGCCCTCGGAACCCCAATGGAACAATGGACGGAGAGAAATATTGTGTCGACAGACCTACCTTTATCGTGGTTACACCACGTAGAGGTTGGAGTCAGTCTCAGCTCTTACGACAATCCCCGACAGCTCTCGAAACGTAGATTGAGCCCGTTTCTGGTGTCGTAGCCTCAGGCCGTAGGTGCATCTGCTGATTGGAAGCTCATGCAAGACTCAAAAAAAATATTCTAAGTCCTTTTGGAAAACTTTCCAGACACTAATCGTCTTGGGAAGTCTCGGACGAATATAAGGATTGGAACTAGAACGTCTTTCGAGCCCGGAGTAACCCCCTACCTGGAAATTACAGCAGCTGCCCTGAAATTCGACAAAAATCCAAACTTGTCAAAAAGGAGCTCCAGTATCAAAAATATTCTTTTTACACCGATAGGATTAATCATTTCTCAAATTGGGACCGCATTTGCCAATCCTATGACCTCGGGGCTTATGACGCTCGCAGCAGAAGCCCAACCGTCACCTCTTTTTCAAACAAAACCTCCCTCTCCTATCTCTCAGAGGCAACATCCTCTTGTCTCTCCCTGTATGTCTACCAGCTCCCACGCTGGCATATCTCACTCCTTGGACATCATGGGACTGAGTCAAGGGGTGCCTCTGTGATGTATCAGGAAAATGCCTGCACGACGCCAATCCCAATTCCCGCGCCTTCGCCTCGCTGGTACCAGCTCTCCACCCCGGGGAGTCATGCCTCCGCCTTCGTCGTCGCTGTCACCATTGGCGCCAGAGTTCCTCCCGCAGGAGAACACCCTTGTGGAGGACGTGGCGGATGACGCGGTGGTACCCGACATCATGAATGGCGGCTGGAACCATCGCGCCCGCCACCAGGCTGGCGAAGGTCCTCCCCTCCTCCGAGCTCATACCTGGGGAGGAGGAATAGTTCGCGATCCTGATCACGGAGCTGTACCGTCCCCGTACTGGCATGGTGACCGCGGCGAGTCCGACTACTCCGCCTCGGCCACCACCATCGTCAGGCAACCTCGTCGCGGACATTCTACGGGCTCTCCTGCGCCTTCACGGTCCGACGTCGCTGACTGGCGACATGCTCGCCCGATGCAGTCTGGCGAAGGTGGACGCGCTGGAGAGATCACCTCCAACATCGCGGACTCCCTTTCGCGAGAACTGATCGACCCGGACATCGCGGAACTAAGCCTAACGCGGTCTGGTGGCGTCTTCCGCTATACCAACTCTCCCCCTCGCGGCCGTCGCCCAATGGAGGAGGCGCCTCGGAGAGGTGCGTTGTTTGGAGGATCCCCTGAGCCCGCCACCCCATCTGTACCTGCGGAAGTCCGAGTCTCATTTGCGGATCCAGTGGAAACGCCTATAGGGCATCCACCAAGGGATAGGGCACAGAGCCAGGATCGCCAATCCGGCGCGGAATCGGCGCCTGCCAGGATCGGAGCCCCTCCTGCCGCATCAGGTCGGTTTTACACAGTTCGCAGTGCATCCACTGGAGACCCGGAGCTGGCTCCTCCGCGCCTATCGCGAGCCGCTCGACGGCGTCAGCGCATATCACAAACGAGTCAGTCCACATCTATCCCTGTGACATTCCGCTCACCGGATGACAGCTCGGACCACACCTCCGCACCGAGGGAAGCTCCTCCGCTCCTCACTCTAGGCGACTCTGGGACTCAGCCGCCAGCAGGAACCATCACGAGTTCCCAGTCAACCTCAGACATCCTCGCCGCACTGCAGGAGGAAGTGCGCAAACTCTCTTTACTGAGTCTCGCCTCCCTGCAGTCGCAATCCATTGCGTCTGGAGCCCCCACCACGGACGGGTCAGTTTCCAATGTCGGGTCTCAACCCGCACTGGCCCTTCCCGGCCCCCTGGAACCTGCCGCCTCAGACCCCGGTCCGCCGTCGTCCTCTTCCTCCGGTTCCAAGACATCTCCTCCACCATCGCCTCCAGCCTCGGATCTGGCGGATAGCGAGTCGCGACTAGATGTCATTGTGTGGACTCTGGAAGGAGATACGCTATGGCTCACGCGCTCCGGGATCATTACAACCAGTCCCGGTAGCACCAGTCCGTCCAAGTATCGCCTTCCCACCAGTTCGTCTCCTGGAAAAGAGGACAATGTCCTAGAGCGAGTTTGGGCGACCCTGAGTCACATCGGACTGGACATTCGAGACCTCGCAGCGCAAGGACCCGTACGCACCCCACTGCGGCTGGAAGGTCTGGATCAAGGAGAAGCGTTCGCGCTCTGCGTCAAAAAGGACCAAGCGGAAAGCGCGCGCCGGACCGCGGAAAGTCGCGTAGGGCCCAGACACCGTCGCTACCCTGCTTATGTGTGGGCTAACATTCCTCCCACCACGCTGGAATCTGAGATGGAGGAATACGAAGAGTTCGGCCGCATGGTATGGGCCGCCCTCTCAGGCTCGGAGGAATATATCTTCCGTTCCCTGTCCAAGGAGCAAGCCCCAGCGTCGGCTCGCAAGGACTCTGAACCTGCATCCAAGCCTTCACAAGAGGTCAGGTTCGCAGGACCCTCAGAGTTGGATAAAGAGCACCCCCCAGGAATGATGACTATCCCGAACATGAGTCAGCGACCCGGATGGGCTGACCTAATGGGAGAAGTCGATGCCAGGACAGTCCACACCGAGTCAAAAACGGTGAGCGACTGCATCAAACTGGTGAAGGAACTCCCGTGGTATCCTGCTCAGGAAACTCTACTCTCAGCGCAAGAAGACATCTCCGCTCTGCCAGCTTTTACCGAGGCACTCACTTATTTAGTGCAGCGGGGAATAGTCAGCTTTGCTCTCCATCGCCCCAGTTCCTACAAACTAGGGGCTACCATCCTGACTATGCCCGAACTTCTGAAAGAGGTAGCAATCCAGCGCCTACAGAAGCGCTCCCTGACCTTTTTGCGTCAGGGGGGGTCTCATGAAGGACGAGGAGGCCTGGGCCTCCCGCTACCACGCGCTCCCCCCCTTTCTAGCAGATGTGGCCCGCAGCGTCCTTGATGAAACTGCCTTAATGGGCCTTGCGGGAATGGTCAGCCGGATGACTCAGCGTCGCGAGGAGTCAGCGCGTCTCTTCTGCACCCGCCTCACCGGATGGTGGGATGTCACGGAGCTCCTAGCAGGATCAGTGAAAGGATGTCCATCCATTCCTGTCAACCAGATGCTGTACCAGTACTGGTCAGGTTTGCATCTTAAACAGGCAGTAATGGACAGACTGACAGAGGATGGACTGGACATCATCCAGCCTCACCTCTGGGAAGCTCGCCACCCTGGATCCACAGCTCTTCAGCACGTGATCACAGTCGCCACTAAACTGGAGAAAAGCGAGCTCTCCCGCCTGCCAGCAGCACCTTCCCCTTCCCCCGTCCAAACTTCGGGCAACAGGCGCCGTTCGTGGAATACTTCTCAACGAAGGACGCCAGCCCGTCTGAACGCAGTTCAGGAATCAGAGGATGAAGGAGAGGAGCCCCACTCTGCAGACCTCCGCGCTCAGGACGCTGTCACTGGAGCCTCGAGTCTAACTCGGCCCCCCCGAAAGTGCTTCGTCTGTGGCGCGGAAAACCACTTGTGGAGAGACTGTCCGCATGAGGAGCGCAAGCGTCAGTGGGTGGCCGATGCCCCCAACCGACTGGCCCAACGGAGAGTTAAGAACGAGGCTCAGGTAGCAGCATTGGAAGCAGACATGGAGGACTTAGAGGATGAGGCTGAAGCCCTGGAGGCTTTTCAAGCCGGGGAGGCGTCCGCAGCGTCTCCCGCGGAGACGTCCTCTGCGGAATCCGAAGAGGAGGACCCCCGGCAGTGAAACGCCGTATGCTGGGGCTAGGTAATCGTCCCTGGCCCCAGGCGACCGCGTTCGCCAAGAAAAGGCGCGGACCCCAGAATCCCATAGGCATAGACTTCCTGCGGCCGCAGGGATGGGGTCGCACCTGGCAACGCGGAATTAAAATAGGCGACACCTGGTACGAGCCAGCGGATCTGGATGAGAAACAGGAGAGCCCCCCCGATAGGAAACCCGTTTTCGAGGATGAGGCCCTGTATCTCTCCAACCTGTCCACCGACGAGAATCGCCGGACCCATCACCGCGAGTCCCGACACCGTCGAAGGAGACAGAAGAATGACCCAATAATAAATCTTGGGAGAAGGAAGCGGAGAACACGCTTAGGACCTGAGGAGGTTGCGCAACCTCCTCAGCATTTCAGCGTTGACCGCTCACACTCAGCAGAAGGTCCCTCTCCTGTCATCACAGAGGAGGTGCAGTGGGAGACTAATCACCCAGACCTATTACACTCGCAGTCAGCTGCAACTGTTCCCCCCTGGAAACGCCCTCCCCGCCATCGGGTGCCCCGACGGCCCCTAGCCTTGCGTATGCAGGAGTTGCGAGAGCGCATTCAGGGAAAAGTCCGACAGCAGAATCTTCGGAAGGAACCCCACGACGACAGTGGGGAGGAGAGGAGTGCGTCAGTCAAACCCGCACCACCTTTTAAACTTCGCCCTGAGGTTCCTCCGTCATCTTCCCGACCGGCTGCATGCCCTTCCCAGTGGCAGTCTTCGCGAGAGTACCCCAGTTCTGCGCCCTCGCAGCAGACGCACCGCAAACGGTCTGCCAGACCTCGACCCCCCAAGTCCGTAAGGGAGAAAGCAGCTCTGGAAGTAGAGGTACAGCAACTAGGAGACAAGCCTCCAGGACAGAGTGCAGACTCCATAGAGGATAGAGTGAGGGCCTGGAGAGAACTCACTCACCTAGAGCAAGTGGCGGTGGCAGCCCTGACCTCCGAAGGTCACGCCAAGGTAGACTCGTGGGTACCCGAAGGTTGGAAGAGATACCGCAGTCGGTGGAACCGCTGGCACGGTCATCTTTCCTTGAACCTGACAGCTACCGAGGAAGCAGTTTGCATAACTTTAGAAACTGAGTGCGGGACCATTCCCGGCACCGGCGGAGACGTAGGAATCCCGGACACCTGGTGTAGTCTCTTTCGGGTACATCAGTATCGGCAGCGAGAGAGAGAGGAAGCAGAGAAAGCGACTGCCGCCCAACGGGCCAGTCCCAGCCCCATAGCAACTCCTGCGCCAGAAGAAACCTTACCGGAGGACTATCTTCTTACTCCCTCCTCCGCAAAGGATTATCTCGCAGTCCAAATTCCTTCATCCAAGCCACAGATTCTGGGGCTCTCGTCGCAAGATGATGAAGACCTGGATGAGCTGAATCTGACGCAAAGGATGATGCGTTCCCATCTTCAGTCTGCGGCCATGACCCTACCTATTACTCCAACCCCCTTGAATACCATTCAGGAAGCAGTCGAACCTACCATCCTAGCCAGCATCGCAGAAACCCCTGATAAGGAGTTGCAAGCTCAATGGACCTCCAGAACCAGAAAACGGTTGGCCATCATCCCTGAAGGAGTAGAGCAGGAGGAACTGCCCAAGAGAAACATCCCCCCATCGGGTGCTGCGAACCTCGAGACCTCTCCAATTCATGATCCTTACCCCGCTGCGAAAGCCCAGTGCGTGACAGTTACCCCGCCGGAGAATTCCATTTCTCCGTGTTCCGAAGTTCTTTCCTATCCCCTTGCAGTAGGGAGTCGCACCCTACGAAGAGAGCAGCGAAGGGTGAGAGCAGAAGCAGTGAGAAAGAAGTTGCAAGCCTTACGCCAAAGAGAAGAAGAGGAAGGAGGATGGTATTTCGGACCTCCCCTTTCAGCCCAGTCCGCAGCCCCCAGCTCTGCCACCTCGCGGCGACAGAAGCGGGTACCAGCCTCACCCAAAATACACCAGAATGCCCGCAACGCTCTGTGCGCCCATCTGAGAAGGGACGGTCAGGTTATCTGGGACCACGGCAGTCAGCTGGCTTCAGCCCGAGATGATGAAGGGCCCCTGTTATTAGTATTCTGGGCCCGCCTCAAAGGACGTAGAGTAAGAGTGCTAGTAGACTCCGGAGCATCAGAAGAGTTCGTGTCTACCAAATGTGTTGATCTTCTCAACCTTACGGTAAGGGACAATGGAGACCCTCTGAATGTCACTTTAGCAGACGGATCCGTCCACACTTCCTCGCAGGTCGCTTTTGGGAAACTAACCGCAGAAACTTCTGTGGGAACATACTCAGAAGTGGTCCAGATGCGGGTCCTCCCCTTGGGAATCAAAGTAGACATTGTTCTTGGAGGAAAATGGCTGAGATCCCTTTCCCCTGTGACGCTCGACTACTCCGGATGGGGCTCTGTCAAGTTCCACCATAAGAACAAACCAGTAAGCATAGCTGGATGTTCTCCAGGGAAAAGTCCCACTCCGAAAGAGGCCAAGTTTGCCATGGCCCTGGAACCGATTGTCATGCTCTCCGCGGCACAGGCTGCTAAGGAGATAAAGGCATACCGCCGCAGACACAGTGGCAGTAGGAGCGACCCGGCGGGACTTCCTCATGATGTGCGGCTGGTTTTTGCAACCCCAGCCATAGGAAGTTCTATGCTCTCCGCAGTCACCACTGACGAGGACCTACCAGACGCGGATGTTACCCCCGAGTGGCGAGAAAAGTTTGAACAGCGTTGCGGCAACTTCAAACCTTCGGTCATCAGGGAAACTTTACCCCACTATGATGACCTGAAGCGTGAGGACTTTGCTCACATCCGCATGCAAGCCCAGTGGGATGGAGCAGCCCCAAACAAACGCCCTTACAAAATGTCCATGGTGGAGTTAACTCAGTTGCGGGAAAGGTTGGATGAGCTCCTGAGCAAAGGGTACATTCGCCCTTCTTCCAGCCCTTTCGCTGCCCCTTGTCTCATGGTTCCAAAGCCTGGGAAACCTCACATATTGAGGTTAGTCATCGACTACCGGCTTCTTAACAGTCAAACTGTTAAGGACCGGTACCCTGATGCCAAAAGACGTAGGAAACAATGTCCTCAGTGGATGTTGGATAGTCAATGGTAGCTTTAGCTAGAAAAGTACATTAGATTCAGATTCTGACCATTTAAGTGGGCTTGAATGCACTTAAATTTGTACTGAGTTGCAATTATCCAAAGTTTTATTCTGACATCACTACTGATTTGTGGAATAGCATACAATGGTATAAACCATCCACATATAGATTGACACCATATTTGTAATTTCATATCATTTTGGCACATAAGACAAGCATGCTTCATTAAGGAATGAAGACTCTTTCAAAGTTCATTCTGGAATATTTAGAAATTTGTTGCCTCATCCATTAGGCCACGAAGTCTTGGAAAACCCGCAATCTGCATACGGTTTCCAAACGCAGCTCATCCTCATTCTGGAAAGTGACAGAAATTTTATAGTCATAAAACAAGTCACAATTCTATCGGATTGAAATGACACATTCATCATTCATACTTCTTTATTATAACAAGTCTCTGAGTAGTGTTTGCCCAAAAATAAAATGGGCACCATTGAGATAAGTGATCATGTGCTGAAGAATATACACATATCACTAGGCAATGCCATGTTCTATTCATAATGAAATGACATGTCAGCCATCCATCAACTACGAAAATACAACTCGTAGTAAGTTGTTGTCATTACGGACACTTCTTGATTGACTCTCCATTAGCTTCGATACCAAAGTTAACTTCGGTACCATCACTGATTTCTTTGTTCATCATGACAATCATTTTCCAGAACATTGTCTAAGTTGGGCACACTATAGTGACCCTGAACTGACAAATGTATGTGGGCTGCAACCCAACGACTGCATTTGACATCATCTGGCATTTGCCACATTCAAAAACGTCAGGCATATTGCCAATATGACGTACAGAGAATCAATGTTCAGATTGACATTGTTACCTCTAAAGCATTCGATGAGTAATCTTAGTCTGATTCTCTATCAAACCATTTTTCACATAACATAGTGATTGAATAACATCCTCCATCACCATCTGATTGGTTTGATACATCTCTTTTTACGAGGGGGAGGAAGAGTATAGATTCATTCATTTTTCATACAGCTGCCACAAATTGATTTACATCATTGTGATTTTGCTTGGAAGATTAAAAATCTTATCAAAAGTTCCAGCATCTGTGTATAGCAGCCATAAAGTTGATGACACGGTACATCATGCCGATTGAAACATCAAATGAAGTCTTATTTGACTTACTAACACATGAAGTTCATTATGAGGAAATCATAGATGCATATTTCTCCGGCTCTATCATTTATATGAAGGGCACCGACATAGGAGAACGATGGTTTTCCAAGGTGAATAAGCTATATTGTAAGCTTACGACCATCACTTTGATGTCAACAGCCTGAGATGCTGATGGTCGAAATTCAAGAGTTGAAGGATTCGTTGAATCAACCTTGATACATGTGTTTTGATTCATGAATTGTTGATCCATGGTTTCTCCCCAAATCTAGAAAAGCTGGCACACAAGTTGTTGCCAATGTCTTAAGGAAAGCATCTGAGCAAAGGATTGCCAGTTGTGCCATCAGGCATCGAATTCCATAACAGCAAAGCCGAGTGAGTAAATCCGCCACTCTAGCTATTTGCCCGTCATTCCTTCCAGGTTCATGACAAGAGACAATTCATCAAAGTCATACACCAATGCATAAGTCACATGCATGGTTGCACAGTTTGTATCCGAATGCAACCCCATCGAGGTTAAGCATCAAGACAGCAACTTTGGCCAACCAAAAGCCTTCCTGTCTTCGGATATCTTTTGCATTCTCATTTCCAGCTCCATTATGGACTAGGAAGCATCATGACTGTGCCTCGCCAGGACGCTAATCCTCAAAGCCGCACACTTGAGGCGAGCCTTATGAGACAGTGACCTTTGGCTTGTGGGGCGTCAACCCCTTATCAAATCCTGAACACTTGTTAACACCTGGATAAATTTATCATGATGCAACTTAAGTGGGATTATAAGTTCCACATTATCATATTGTCTACGTATGCTGAAGGCATAACTGCCGCATATGATCACAATAGGTCGCAGCTTCTATAACATTGTGGCTTCTGAGTCAAAAGCTGATAGCCAATGACTTTTGCCAATAATTGCCGACCAAATAATAATCAGGCCGTGGAAACATATACCCAAGAGGTTTTCGTCCATCGGTCATATATATATATATATATATATCAGGGCTGCATCCCAAGAACTGCGATGCGCCTTCGGTGCAATGGGCTGCAACCCGAGAACTGCAGGGTTATATCCCTAACATTTTTTTACCCTGCATCAAATTGATATGACAGGAGCAGGAATTGATCCTTCCTTGCTAAGGTGTAGTGAGCCTTGTATAAATCATACCCTTACACAGATACGCATATGCGGGTACCAATATCCGTGAAAAACTGCTAATGCTACCTTTGCCAAGACCGTGGTTTGTCATCGGATTCTGTGGCCAGTCATCCGAAGCTACCGGAGATATCGATTGAGGTAGACGGAGTTGTGATCCTAAGTTGTGCTTGACAAACATAACTAAAGAAATTTCACATTAGTACGTGGCGAATCTATTCTCACTCATCGCGATAGATGTTCGTCAAAGCGTGCGTACTGGACCATATCAGGAGTTTGGCAGACGGGTGAGGATTTAAAGTGGACTTATAAAGACCCTCCGATATCTCGTAAGCAGGGCCTTCTCCGTTTTGCATTAAAACAAGCCCCCGGTGAAATAACTCCGGAAACAAACACGGGCTCCCCGTTGCCGCCTGTGATCCTCCAAAGTAGCTTAAGGAGGGGAGGAAGGGTTGGGTGCAATATATCAGGCCGAGAATCGTTCGATTATAAATCGTTAAATCGTGGGATCATCGTTCGCAAAGCGACGACGGCTAGCGCAAATAATCCGTAACGTACACTTCGGATACTTTGAATCGTCACTCTGACGCACGATACGTGTGGATCAATCAGTAATCCAGCGTCAATCTGTATCACGAAACGCAATTCATTGAACCTTGAATCGTTCAAGGGGGCTACATCCTAAGAACTGTAAGGTGAGGGACTAAAGTGGACTCAGTTCCCCCCAATAACCTAAAAACACCATGAGGGACGCCTCAAATCGGTGTAAGAAGACTGGTACCAGCAAGAAGTAACAACAACAAAGACATCATAGACATATACAAAGGTATTCCCCTTGTGAGGTCACAACTCTTTTAAGAGGGGAGATCTGTCAGGGTCATGACCGATGACATATGTGTCATACATGTCATACCATGTCATGTCATGTCGAGTCATGTCATATATTATAATGACAGTCGTCAGTACGGTCGACTATGACTGTACATGTCGTCAGATGATAAGTCACATCATCTGTCATTATTCAAGGAAAGACTTGAATGACATCTGTCATCGAGAGTTCGTACGTCGAACTCGAAGATGGCAAAGCAAGATACATCTTGAAGTAACAAACAAGAACCATCTTTGCTTTAGGCCTGTGCTACACCGAAACTTGGGAAAGCAAATGTGTTGATCGCAGCGATTTCATTGGCTCCTGTCGCGACTGTCATCCGGCGATGTCATGCGAGGTCATGCGAAGTCATTATTTGTGAAATGCCAAAAAGCAAATAATCGTCCAACATTTGGGACCTCGAAAATCGAGGTCCCAAATGTTGGACAACATTTGCACCAAATGTCACCCAAATGTCGCCTGCGACAAATCCTGGATCATCAGATCAAAAAAACGGGAACGGTTCAGAGAGACCACCGGCTAGCTGGGGTGCGAAGATCGTGTATCGCTGGACTAGAATATGCTGCATTTTCCAATCACAGACACTGTTCAAGATCGGGTCGTCTAGTTTTCGACGTGGAAAATCTGCATTTATATTTTTCAAACGACGCGGACGCGATCTGTACACACGAGCATGTTTTTATGATGTTGTCCACGTCGGACCGACGCGCGTTTGCCCGAAATATTCCTTTTTAAGTCGTTTCGCACGTTCGATCAGGCGAATGTCGATTTTAATCTGATCGCGCGGACTGTGATTTATAGATTTAATAACTCGTCTGAAAATGATCGCCGGGTCATATGGAGACTGTATGACCCGGCGAAACGAATCTTATTTGCTTCTCGACAGTGTACCGAAATCCGGTGTAGCACAGGCCTTAAGCATGTGCGGAACACGCATGCGCAGTATGAACGAATTATTCGTTCTGACGATACTGGTCGTTCAACCAACGTCTCGGGTTCACAACCCAATGGCGGTACCATCTATGTGATGGGAGACGTATGGTATAGATGAGCGAAGCGTTGTGCTTCAGCAGTATCTTCTCACAGAAGTCACTGCACTCATCCCGCTATTATCTTACGCTTGTGTTGCCGTTCTACAACGCAGCGTTTACTTGTATTTTATATCATATACTGAGGGCTCGCATATCAGCCCGTATCACCAGAGCTCTTCCTCCTAACGTCCTCAGCAGGAAGTTCCACCTGCTGCCATCCAATCTTCGCAGCTCCATGCGAACCTGCTCGCAGATTGCTGCGATCCTACTGTCCCAGCGTGCCACAGACCTCCCGAAGGACATCGAGAACCTTCTGGCCCTTGAGGAGCTTGAGGGCAATGAGCCCATGGACACGGTCGTGCAGCCCACTGAGGTCAACGAGCACCAGCTCAAGGACTCGTCCGTCACAGCTATGCAGGAGGTGAAAAAGGGGGCAGCAGAACGTGCAGCGCACCAGGTTGACGAGGAGGTGCCACTGGATGAGATGCCAGACGGCATGGTCGACAGTTCCGCAGCCAGGTGTGCAGCTGCTGCCTGCGTGAGCGACCTGGGGGTGGTCGATTTCAGCGAGCACGGACATGTGCGGGCTGGTACCATCATGACCCGTGCCTATGACGCGCTGAGGGAGAAGATGAAGCAGCACTTGACCGAGGAGCAGACACTGCTGATGGCACAGGTGCAGCCGATTTGCAAGCTTCAGAACGCCACTCTTTATGAGGGCTTGGCGCTGGTGTCCTCCGGCGGTGAGCTTATGCTCTACCAGGCGATTCTCATGGACACTGGAGCCAACTGTAACATCATTTCCATCGCTGTGGTGAGACGACTGGGGCTTACGGTGTACGACGGAGGCCAGCACTGGCGCCAAGGTGACCAGATGTGACAACAGCCCGACGAAGTTCACGCACTATTGTCATGTGGACGTCATATTGGCCGCGGGCACACCGCACATGACGCTTCACCGGCTGCATGCCTTCGTGACATTTGTTGAGCCCGAGAACTCTTGGGACCTGGTGGTAGGCACCGGGCCACTGAAGAACTCCCTCATGATCGATATCAAGCTTGGGAGTGGCTTGGCTGTGTCCCATGCGCCCTCAGTTTTGGGCATGGATACCCAGGTGCTGCTTCCGCTGGTAGACATGACGCCACCCAAGCGCCCCAACAGCGCCAGGCGAGTGGACCCCATCGTGTGCTTGACGACGGAGATCTTTGGCCAAGATCTGGTGTGCGGGTGGCCGTCGCACCGTCCTCCCAGTGCAGAGGAGGAGAGGATAGCCGCCTCCGGGGTGCGCTCTGAGCACATTGATGACATCGAGGCTTCGCCTGTACCGTCACCTTCGCCTTCATCAGAGCCTGGCGAGCTCCCACCAGTAGCACTGCGGCAGCGAGCCCGCACCTGAACCTGTCCCATGGACGAGCGCCGGAGGAGTGTGTTGCCATTACTGGCAAGTACCTCGCAGGAGGAGTCAGAGCGCATTCTCGAACGCTTCTGTGCGAACCCGCTCCCTTGGGAGGGCGGCAGGGTGAGGCGCTGGGACGACCGGGCGAGCGACATCACTCCCGAGTACAGATGGAAGAATCAAAGGTTGTACCGGGACAGGAACGACATCGCGCGGCTGTGCCACATTGTCAAGCATCCCACTTCTGACCTGCCAGATCCACCTTCCGACAGGCATGTCTGCGTGGAGTTCGCCTGGTGTCGTGAACAGAAATGGGTAACGCTGAGGTGCAGACCCAGGAAACTAAGGGCTCTTGCGTCTTGGAGGACAGATTGGGGATGAAGGAGCAGCAGTTGAACGAGAAGCTGTCCCCAGACATGCGCCTGCTGCCAGCAGACGTGGGTCCCCGTCGCGTGGTGAAGGGAGATAAGTTTCAGCCATGGCAGGCTATCTCATCAAGGGAGATGATGCTGGAAGAGAAGGACTTGTTCCTTTACATGCCAGACCAGGTGGACTGGGGCAGACAGGACAAGCTCTCAGAGGCCGTGAAGATCTTCATGCATGGACATTGGAATGAGGGACATCGCACCGTGCTGAGCAAGAAGTATCGAGAGCAGAGAGTGATGGCGAGGCAACTGAGGGATGCACCTCTGGTGTCTGCCTTGGCTGAAGAAGAGATTGAAAAACGAGGAGAATTAAGACATATGACCAGGGCCCAGGTGCGCGAGGCTAGCGCGCTACAGTGGGGACTTGAGCTTGTCATTACGGTGCCTTCCGAGGTGAGACGCTTGGCGACAGAGGTGGACTGGAAGTCCATCGATGGCGTGTGGGACCCATGGGCAGGTACTGGGGTCATCAGTGAGGTGATGGTGGAGCAGTGGCCACAGTTGAGATTTATGAACAATGACTGGAACCCTCAGCTGGGTTGGTCTGAGGCGCGTGATGCACTTCAGCCAGGTAACTATTGTAAATGGAAGGAGAAGTATGGTGTCTGTGACGCTGTGGTGACCTCTCCTTGGTTTGCCGCGTTGGATATCGCGTTTCCATTGGCAGTTATGGCCAGCCGCGTGGTGGCGTGCGTGCATGTTCCCTCTTATTATCTGACAAATATGACCGAAAGCAGAGCTGCGTACTTCAGACGATTAAGTCAGTCTGGACGCCTGCATGTGATTGGACATTTGGAGCATGGACCTATTGGCCGCAGGTGTATGTGGGTCTTGGTGTTCAAGAACCCTTTGGTCAGAGCGAGAATGTTACAAGGTGGAGAAGGTGAAGGCATTTGCATGTTTACCTTCAGTCTGGGCAAGTTCATGGCAGATGGAGATACGACTCAGTATGCTGAACAAGCCCATATTTGAGTCTGTGCTACTGCAGGCAGCAGCTACAGATGGGGGATGTTGGAAATTTGGGCTTGTATATAAGAGCTTGGCACGTGATCTCAGAATATCAGAATTTCAAAAAATTTTGTAGATCTACGATCGTGCGCTGTGTTAAGATATGCCTGGATGATTACCGGCACATGTGAATGTTAAAGACAAGTTTGATACCTACGCGCGAGTGTTGAGGTTGCTCGGGTCTAGCAGTATTTGTCCCATCATATGCACGCGTTTGCGACAGCTGTAACACACGCCGGCCTCCCATGGTACCGTGCCGGGTTTGTCCAGCTAGTGACAGGCGTGACAGATATGACGAGTATGGCAGGTCTCGCGCGAGATGACTGCTCGAGAGGAATAGACTTGGTAAAGAAGATATGGTCATTATCAGGTGACCGCGAAGTGATAAGAGGATATGACAGTTACAAGTTTGCCACTGACGTGTCAGTCAGAATACGGTAAACGGTAACATTCTTAAAGCTGGCATATAATAATGACTTTCTATTGGCTAGATGAAGATTTCAGGGCGGAAGCCTGTTACAGTTTTTGCAGATGTGACAATGACTCGAGATATAAGTAAGCTCTGACCGCAGGTCAGAACTAGAGGACTCATTATTGTTTTGCCTTCGCAAGCGCAATTATCCAGGCAATCTTAACACAGCACAAGATCATAGAGCTACAAATCTTTTGAAATTCTGATATTCTGAGATCGTATGCTAAGCTCTTACATGCAAGCCCAAATTTCCAACATGTAAAAGAATAAAAACAGCAGTAAAATATATTCATCAAAAGATCAGTATAATAACCAAAAGTACGAATTATTGTACAAAACCGTGAGCAGAACTGTTTTAGCGGTCTAGCACTGGCACACGAACAGCCACCTAGCACTTGCGAAGGCAAAACAATAATGAGTCCACTAGCCTTGACCTGTGGTCAGAGGTTACTTATATCTCAATTCTCTGTCACATCTCCCAAAACTGTAACAGGCTTCCGCCCTGAAATCTTCATGTAGCCAATGGAAAGTCACTATTCCATGCCAGCTTTAACAATGTTACCGTTTACCACATTCTGACTGACACGTCAGTGGCAAAGTAGTAACTGTCATATCATCTTATCACATCTTGGTCACCCAATAATGACCATATCTTCTCTGGCAGATCTACACTTCTCGAGCAGTCATCTTACGCGAAGCCTATCATACTTGTCATATCTGTCACGCCTGTCACCAGCTGGACAAACCCGGCATAGTACCACGGGAAGCCGGCGTTTGTTACAGCTGTCGCAAACGCGTGCATATGATGGGACGAATACTGCCAGACCCGAGCAATCTCAACACTCGCGGGTAAACATAAACTCGTCTTTAACATACACTCGTGTCGGTAATTATCCAGGCATATCTTAACACAGCACAAGATCGTAGAGCTACAAATTTTTTAAAATTCTGATATTCTGAGATCGTATGCTAAGCTCTTACACGCAAGCCCAAATTTCCAACATCCCCCATCTGTAGCTGCTGCCTGCAGTAGCACAGACTCAAATATGGGCTTGTTCAGCATACTGGGTCGTATCACCATCTGCCATGAACTTGCCCAAACTGAAAGTGAACATACCAATGCCTTCACCTTCTCCACCTTGTAACATTCTCGCTCTGACCAGAGGGTTCTTAAACACCAATACCCACATACACCTGCGGCCAATAGGTCCATGTTCCAGATGTCCAATCACATGCAGGCGTCCAGACTGACTCAATCGTCTGAAGTACGCGGCTCTGCTCTCAGTCATATCTGTCAAATAGTAAGAGGGAACATGCACACATGTCACTACGCGGCTGGCCATAACTGCCAATGGAAATGCGATATACAGCGCTGCAAACCAGGGAGAGGTCACCACGGCATCACAGACGCCATACTTCTCCTTCCATATGCGATAGTTACCTGGCTGAAGTGCATCACGCGCCTCAGACCAACCCAGCTGAGGGTTCCAGTCATTGTTCATAAATCTCAACTGTGGCCATTGCTCCACCATCATTTCACTGATGACCCCAGTACCTGCCCACGGGTCCCATACGCCATCGATGGACTTCCAGTCCACCTCTGTCGCCAAGCGCCTCACCTCGGAAGGCACCGTGATAACCAACTCAAGCCCCCACTGCAACGCGCTAGCTTCGCGCACCTAGGCTCTGGTCATATGTCTTAATTCTCCTCGTTTTTCAACCTCTTCCTCAGCCAAGGCAGGCACCAGAGGTGCGTCCCTCAGTTGCCTTGCCATTGCTTTCTGTTCTCGGTACTTCTTGCTCAGCACGGTGCGATGTCCCTCATTCCAGTGCCCAGGCATGAAGATCTGCACGGCCTCTGAGAGCTTGTCCTGTCTGCCCCAATTCACCTGATCTGGCATGTAGAGGAACAAGTCATTTTCTTCCAGCATCATTTCTCTTGACGAGATAGCATGCCATGACTGAAACTTATCTCCCTTCACCACACGACGGGGACCCACGTCTGCTGGCAGCAGGCGCATGTCTGAGGACAGCTTCTCGTTCAGTTGCTGCTCCTTCATCCCTAGCCTGTCCTCTAGGACACAAGAGCTCTTGGTTTCCTGGGTCTGCACCTCGGCGTCAGCAGCTTGCATCCTCGTGCCTAAGCACCTAGGACATAGCCACTCGCCTTCTGGTACTTCATCCAGTGCTGGGGTAAGACACCACAAATGGTACCCCTTGTTGCACGCGTCGCACAACAACATCTCTGCCTCTCCATCAGACTTCCTGCACACTTCACATGCAAGATGCCTAGTGGGCACGGCTGCACTACAGTCATACTGGTCCTTCACCTGCAGGTGACACGGCGCAATGCTCTGAACAGTGCTCTTCTCTCTTAACTTGGTGGCGTCCTCAAGCACCACAACACCATCTCGCTGTATCTTGACCAGCTTCAGGATGGCGGACTTGGTGGCGACTTCCATGCCACTGCGAGGTTTCTGTCTGATGTAGACAAAGTCCCCCACCTTAAACTGGTGTGGCTTAGGCTCGTAGCCACCACCCCTTCTTCCCTCATAATGTAAACTATCACGATGTTGCGCAATCTCCAGACTGCAGCCAGCATGCACCATCAACCGCCTCACTACCTGTGCTCTCAGGAGGAGGTCCTTGACTCGGGTGTCCTTGGCATCACTGACCTCTGGACTGAAATCCATGCTAGGCGTCTGCTTCAGATCTGGCGGCACCACTGCCTCTTGGGCAAACAGCAAGGTAAACGGCGCCACTCCACCTCCTGTGGACTCTTGACGTGCTGCATTGTAGCTCAGCACGAGTGGCCAGAGCTGCTCATCCCACTCGTAGTCGAGGCCCTTCTCCAAGGCAATCTTCTTAAAACAAAACTTCATCGTGCGCACCACTCGCTCGGTGAGACCATTGCCTTCTGGCGAGTCTGGTGAGGTGACCGTCCTGTCTATCAGACAGTCTCTGCATAGTTGCTCGAACTCACCCTCGAACTCCTTGCCCCCGTCTACCAAGCACTCAGCTGGCGCACCGAAGACGGCTAGCACATGACTGCGAAATGCTGCCGCAATAGTGCTTGCCTCCTTGTTGGGGATGGGCACACAGACTATGAATCTGGTGTAGTGCTCGGTCATGATGAGCACCCTGTTGTTACCAGACCTCGTTTCCCTTCTTGACGGCCATGCCAGGTCCAATGACCAACGATACATGAATGACACGATCTCAAGAGGGGACAAGCATGCCTCCTCCCTCGCGTAATGAGTCTTCACACGCTGGCAGGTCTCACACTGAGTGACCACTGCCTCCACGTCCTTCTTCAGGTCGGCTCACCAATGTCGCTGCCACAAGAGATGCTGCGTGCGCCTTATTCCCCAATGGCCAGTCCTGGAGTGGTACTCCTTGACCAATGCCAAACGGTCGGCAGGCTTGGGTATCCTCACCTCCTTGCCCGACAGTGTGATCATGTAGATCTCATCCGTGGCCTCATCCCATCGGTGCCGTGCTGCGCGCCTCTTCACTCGACGGACTTCATCCTCTGGCAATTGCACGCTGCCACTGGACTTCAGCCATCTGAGGCACCACGCATCGTCATGTATGTCTCGATGCTTATCGCGGTCAGCCTGCTGCTCAACAACACTGCCCATCAGGTCCACAAATCTGGTGGTACATGCCAGCCTAGAAACTCTCATCTCTTTGTTTTCATCAGGCGGACTCCAAGCAGGCACCTCAGCGCGTGCTGGTGGAGTTGCGCCCTCCTTCACGAAGTGACTCTTGTGCCTCTGACGATAGTGTTCAATGGCGTAGAGCTGCCACTCCTTCTTCTTCTTCTTGGTTCCAGCCTTCTGTCGCGGAGCACCAATTCCTTCTGCACCTTTCTGCCCTTGCGAGCACATTATCTGCAGTTTCTCTTCCCAGTCGCGGTGGCTCATAGTCTTCGCCACCTGCTGAGTGTATGCGTTCGAATTTCCAACCCATTCCGCCAGCAAAGCTTGTCTCTGCTGAAGGTCCGACCTCGCGTGGTCTGCCCAGTTGTTGTCTACAGCGATAGGCTGTCCTGGGGAATTCTCCGCCACTGGGGACTCCTCGCTGCGAGGAAGTCCCTTCCTGCTTGCTTCTGCGACCGCCATCAACAGCTCCATAGCCCTGCGATCCATGGCCAGGCCCAGAATACTTGCCAATTTTACGTCGTTCAGGCCATCAGCCATGCGTAGTTCACTTGCTCGGTAGCCCATGGCTCGCGCTTTCTCGTCGAGGTTCACTTCTCGGGATTCCTCCTCAGTGTCATCATCGGCAGTGCACACCACGGTGCCCATTCTTGCTAGTCTGAATGCTCTCGACCCTTGGGTTGCCATGATGGTGGGAAGGGCCCTCAACGGTTCTCCCACCACGTTCACCACATAGTGGGGTGCGCGGTCTGTCCTTACCACCGGTCTGGGCTGCCAGCCCTTGCATAGGATTGACGATACAACTCGCCCTTCTGGCCTTGGCACCTTGCCCATCACAGAGCGAAACTGGTGGTTCTGGAACAGGTTACTCCAGTACGCCCTCAGACGGTGTGCGTAGGCGCCTGCTTGTGCTGCATCAAAGGACACTGGTCGACCAATGACGCTGGCAATGTACGGGAACACTTCGTCCCTGATCTTGGTTCCGGGTGTGTGCGACAACGGAGAAACGTTTTCCAGGACATAGCCTGGGGGCCTCTGCTGCTGTAGCTGCTGCAGTGTGGACAAAAGCCGAACCACTTCATAAAATAATTTGCTGTGCCTGCCATCCAGGCCTGTGAGCGTTCCAGCAGGAGAGAGATCCTGGCATGGAAACCCGCACACCATGACCCACTGACGTCCTTGAAGAGCCCCTACTCGTATGAAATCGGCGCTCGTTGTGTCGTGTAGATCATGAGGTAGGGCCCCAAGCTCTATTGCACTGGGCGAGATGAGGTCAGGATATCGTCTCAGTAGCGCCGTGCACCTGGCTCTAGCCACTGTATGGCTGCTCGATGATATATCTTGATACAAATATCGATCCACCTTTATTCCATTGCGGAGTAACATCTCCAGGCCAGCACAGAGGCCTCCACACGGCTCGTAGCACACCACACCTTCCTCCCGAGCTCGCGAGAAGAACCGCTTGTCCAGCACTCTGGTGTCCACCTTCTCCGGCTTCAAAATGCGTTCACCCTCAAAGTACTCATTGCTGTATACAGCAGGACTTCCTTCACCATGCGTGCCTCGCGTGGGTCTCACCAGGCTCAGCGCCTTCCAAGCCGCTCTCGCTAGTCTCCCAGAGTCGACCACCAGCTCGGGTTGGTCTGTATCGAACATGGCCGCCTGGTTGCACTCCAATTCCTCCCGATGGTGCAAATCGAACAAGCGATGCACCGGTCCCGTGCCCAGCTGCTCTATGGCGGCCATCTTGCAATGGTTGGCGACCTGCACCTCTGGCGTCACCTCTTCTCCTGGGGAAGTGTCCCCGGCCAGCATAAAGCACAGGCTGTCGCAGAAGTCCTTCGTGTAAACTTCCCCCACGCCTGCGTGAAGCGCAGTCACCTTCTCCCTCTCATGCCTTGCTCCAGTCTCGTCTGTCGTGGACGGTAGTGGGTAGCGAGATGGCACGTCGGCGTTGCTGTTCTTGGCTCCCGGGCGATATTGCACCGTGAAGTCGAACTCCTGTAGGCTGATTGCCCATCGTAGGTGCTGTCCCTGGAGGTCAGCTTTCTCCATCAAGGTGGTGAGTGGCGAGTGATCAGTCACCAGCGTGAAGTGGACGCCATGCAAGTACTGCCTCAGCGTGCGCACTGCCCACACCACCGCAAGCATCTCACCTTTGAAGCTGGCGTACTGCCTCTCCGTCTTGCTCAAGGAACGACTGATCGCCATGCAGATGTACTCCTTTCCATCGTCATCCTTCTGGCCCAGCACTGCGCCAATGCCATAGGTGCTCCAGTCGGTGTACAATATGAGGGGCCTGTCATAATCGATCGGCCTCAGACATCTTCCAGAGCAGAGCGAGTCCTTCAGGTCCTGGAGCGCCTGGTCCTGCTCCTTCCCCCAAGCTCCCTTGATATCGGTAATCTCTTTCTTGAGCAAGTCGTTGAGAGGGCGGGCCATCTCAGAATAATTCGGTCCCCCTGGCTCACCTACCAGGCCCTTATAGTAGTTCATCATGCCCAGAATGGAACGGAGCCCAGTCTTGTCCTGGGGCCTCGGAAGCTCCTGGATGGCCTTGCACTTTGCTTCCTGCGCGCCAATGGAGTTGTGGCCGATGCGGTAGCCCAGAAAGTCCACCGGTGGCTGCCCCGAAGGTACTCTTGCCTGCGTGCGGTCTTATGCCAGCGTCCCCCAACGTGCGTAACACCTCCTCGACGTCCTTTAGATGCTGCTCGGGCGTGGAGTCCGTGTAGACCACTACGTCATCGACGTATGCCACCGTGCAATGCTGCAGGTGACGTAGCTCGTAGTCCACGATTCTCACAAACGCAGACGTTGCTCCAGCAGCCCCAAAAGGCATCGAGGTGTACTGGTACAACTGGTTCTTCCACCAAAACGCCGTCTTGCTCCTGTCCTCTTCCGTGGCCATAGGAATCTGGTGGAAGGCTTTGGTGGCATCTAGCGTCGTTTTAAACCTCGCCTTTGCAACCTTCTGGTAAAGTTCCTCTGGTCGATGCGGCGGAGTGTTGTCCTTGAGAGAGTGCCGGTTGACGCCCCTAAGATCTACGCAGAAGCGTGTCTGGGTCCACAAGCCAGTCTCATGATCCTTCTTACCAGCCACCACGACATTGCTTGCATGCCTGCAATGTTTGGCCGCGGGCTCTATTCCGCGGGAGCAATTCCTTGCAATGAATGTCGATGATCTCCTGCTCGCCCGGGCTGTACTTCCTCGGCCTCTGGTAAGAAGCCTTGGACTCGTCTATGAACGGGATGGAGAACGTGTTGTGCTCCGCCTTGCCCTTGTAGCCAGTCAGGTCGTGAGGGGTGTTGGCGAAAGTGCCCTTGCATCTGCGAAGAACAGCTCGCATTTCCTCCCAATGCTCCTCCTTGAAGTCAGGATGACCTCCAAACGTGGCATTGAGCTCTGTGTCGAGCCACGCTGCCTCATCCTTGGTCACAGTCGTGTCACCCAAAGGCTGAAGCTCGTCCAGCACGGTGTACGGCAAGACCTCATCCTGCTCCGCGACGTTGGCCTCCCAGCCCGGCTCCCATTGCCTCGACGACTGCTGAGCCTCCCAGGAAGTGCAGGGCGACGCACCCCAGGCATTCTGTGTGGATGGCACGGTACCATGCGTAGGCACACCCTCCACCAGCTTGCCGGCGACCCACAAAATCCCGCACAAAAGCAGAAAAAATCGCAAAATTCTGTTGAACCGCACTGCGGCTACCGGCAGGTTCGAAGCGAAGAAGCACGCCATCACTCTCCACCCCCCGTGCGTTAAGCGAGAACTCCCACCAGCAACAGTAAAGACCACCAGCGTGAAGACAAGCGCCAGGTACACGGCCTGCGCGACGCGATGCAGCTGAAGATTGCGGCGAAGCTGCGCCCAGCGTGTCGCAAAACGTGGCTTATCCAACCTGGCCGGCAAAGCGGGCAGGTGCACATGGCCCAACAAGAAAACCTGGGACCAGCGCAAGGATGGGACCGTCCATCCTTGACCAACTCGGCTGCCATGCGCGCCCAGAGGAACGTCGGCAGCACGAGAAGCAAAGCGCGCAACGTCGTCAGCATGAAGACCAGCGCAGACCCAGAGCCAGGCGAGGATTATGAGGAGCACGGCCCCAGCACAACGCGACCAGCACGCCAGGAAGATGATCACCCCCCTGAGGGGCATCACGGTCCAATCCTTTGCATGAACGTGGCGCATCCCGGCATAGACACCTGTGGTGTGCACGAAGAGGAGCCCAACGTACCAAACATTGGCGAGGGCCCACAGGACCCAAATGTCATAGTACTCACGGTGGGGATAACGTCGAGCGACTGACCACCACATCTGTAGTGAGTCCCAGCACGAGGCGACGCAGCGCCACCAGGAGGCCTGAAAAGGACACCGCAACAGATGCCAGGCCATTGCCTCCAGCATTGCCCAAATAGCGACTACGGGCACGGGACCTCGTCCCAACCACCACCAAACCACTGCACTGCCTGCAAGCGTGAAACACGCCCGCAGGACTCCGGGCCTCATGGGGACTGCCTGTGCTGGCAGCCCACGGCCACAGCGTTGGTTGCTCAGACGGGCCGCCCTCCCGCTGCTCCCGGGAAGCCCCTCTGAAAACGCGCTCGTCGTCGCCGCGTGTGGTCCTCAAATGCCTCTGTTGGGCCCATCTGCTCCGTCACAGCACTGCACGTCGAATGTGGGGAAGGCGGGCACTGCTGGGTGAGGTTGGCTGGTGCCCGGGGTGCTCGCGGTGCGGGCACCGCGAGGGGAGTTGCCTCGCGGCGGCCAGCAGAAGGAGCGGACGCGCGTGCACCAGCGCTCGCCCTCGGTCTTTGGACAGCCATGCTGCCAGCCGGCCAGCGTCGCTGACGTCCAGGGCGGTCGTCGACCTCGTCCACGTACTCAGGCCTCTTTGCCACTCGAGCTTGAAGTGCGTGCGGCGCAGCAGCCGGAAGAAGGCGTTCCTCCAAGGATTCCAGCGCTGTCCGTACCCACGGAGCGGCCTGCAACTTGGACCCATAATTATAGCACCTGCGTGAACTTGCGATCCTCCTTCATGAGGTACTCATCTGTGAACTGAGTGTGCCAACGCAAACACCGGTCATGATCCTCGAAGATGTAGTAGACTGGCTTGGCGTGCGGGTGCTCCCGGCAGCACAACACATGCGCGGGCCGATGCGCAACGTTAGAGCACAGCGTTCCCACACAGTTCCTCGCTTGCTGAATCTCATGGCCATACTGCACTACATCGGCATAGGCCGACGCCACCGCCCCCAACAAGCTGGAGGACGTGGTCTGTCCCCCCAGAGGGAGACGCCAGCCTGCTTGCGCGCAAGCAATCGTCTTGTCGTGCCTTTTGGCGACGCTCTTGGAGATCCCCGGATGATCGATATCACGTAGTTGGAGACCTCGTCTGGCGTAACACTCACCCAGCTGAAACAAGACAGGGCGGTCACGGCAGCGGTCCACGCCATACTTCACCATGAACACGGTGAGGTTGCTGCACGGCTTCAAGGCTTCCACCTCGTCTGTGGTCAGAAAGGAGTGCGACGACTGGGCGGACACGCTCGTGGCGTTCTGGACAGCACTCCAATCCGACTCCACCGAAGGCGGGGAAAGAAGGTTCCTTGTCGGAGACGGGGACAGCGGTGGCGTCTGCGCCGTGGATGGCTCGTACGGCGGGGAGGTAGGTGCGCCTCCTGGGGAACGCGATCGCGCATCACGCCCGACTCTGATTGAGTTCGCCCACGAACCCCCGTTGGTCAAAGTAGGAGATGTAGACGGCGACCTGGCGCGAGAAGGGCCAGCGGCCGCGTTCGAGGGTCCAGCTGCGGCGACACATGCGGGTAGAGGTGATGACACACGAACATTGCCCACCAGTCGGTCGTCGCTGGAAGTAGGGGATGGCGTCCGCGAGCGCACTGCCGCCTTGCGTGGTGGCGAATTCGACCGTGTCAGCCTCTCACGACTGAGGGACCTGGTCTGAGACGGCCCAGTGGTCGCGCGAGACGGTCCCGCCCCTGCGGTAGGCGCAGATGGCCGCGACGTCACACGCTTGACCTGTGGTGGCGGTGGCCTGCGCGCTGCACCCGCTCTGATCGCGGTGTGCCCCTCTTGCTCAGTGTTCACACACTTGAGCATCCTCCTGTTATCCCCCAAGCGTAGGTACTCCTGGGCTGCTGCATTGCTGGCGAACACTCTGCCGGGTCCCCCGAGGCCATCATCCACTGGGTAGTACTGGGTAGTACACCTTAATCATGCTGGTGTCGAGCATCATGTCACATCTTGCTCGGGGGTAGATGACACTCCGCTTGCTGGCGCTGGACGGTATGTGCGTGGAGTAGCTGTCGCTGAACGACCAATTGTCACTCCCCTCGTCCTGGCGCAGCTTCTGGTCAACGCCCAGCCAACTGGGCCATTTCAGCTGGTCTCTTGTCACCCACTTCTGCTCACGACACCGAGCGAACTCCACACAGACATGATCGTCAGAAGGTGGAGCTGGCATGTCTTGGCCGGGATACAGGACGATGCGGCAAAGGCGCGCGATGTCGTGCCTGTCTCGGCACAGCCTCTGTCCCCCCCATCTGTAGTCAGGAAGGACATCGTCCCTCGGTCATCCCAGAACTGTCTGACCCTTCCGCCCACCCAAGGGATTGGGCTCTCACAGAATTGTTGGAGAGCGCGTCTCGACTCGGCCAGTACGTCAGGCGCCAGTGGTCCCAGCGCACTTGTTCGGCGATTGTCAACGGGACACGTCCACGTGTGAGCTAGCTGCAGCAGGGCTGCGTGTGAACTGGTGCGAGGTCGTGGGAGTTCGCCAGGCTCTACCGGCGAAGGTGGAGGTGATGGTACCGGCGACACCTGACTGTCATCGATGTGCTCGGAGCGCACACCGGAGGCGGCTATCCTCTCCTCCCCTGCGCTGGGAGGCTGGTACGGCGGCCAATCACAAACCAGATCTTGGCCAAAGATCTCCGTCGTCAGGCACACGACTGGGTCCACTCGCCTGGGTTGGTTGGGACGCTTGGGTGGCGTCATGTCCACCAACGGGAGCACCACCTGGGTGTCCATGCCCAGAATCGAGGGCGCATGTGACACAGCCACGCCACTCCCAAGCTTGATGTCAATCATGAGGAAGTTCTTCAATGGCCCAGTGCCTATCAGCAGATCCCAAGAGTTCTCGGGCTCAAACGTCACGAAGGCATGAAGCCGGTGAAGCGTCATGTGTGGCGTACCCGCAGCCAGTATGACGTCCACGTGACAGTAATGCGTGAACTGCGTCGGACTGTTGTCACACCTGGTGACCTTGGCGCCGGTACTGGCCTCGTACACTGTGAGCCCCAACCGCCTGACGACTGCGATGGAGATGATGTTACAGTTGGCGCCGGTGTCCATGAGAATTGCCCGATAGAGCATGAGCTCACCACCAGAAGACACCAGTGCCAAGCCCTCATAAAGGGTGGCATTTTGCAGTTTGCAGATAGGCTGGACCTGCGCCATCAACAGCGCCTGATCCTCGGTCAAGTGCTGCCTCATCTTCTCCCGCAGTGAGTCATAGGCGCGGGTCTTGATGGTGCCAGCCCGGACATGCCCATGGTCACTGAAATCGACCACCCCCAGGTCACTCACACAGGCAGCAGCTGCACATCGGGCGACGGCACTGTCGACCACGCCGTCGGGCATCTCATCCAGTGGCATCTCTTCGTCCATCTGGTGCCCTGGTGTTTCCGCTGCGGCTGCTGCTTCCTCTTTCGCCTCCTGCACAACTGTAGCGGGCATGTCCTCAAGCTGGTGCTCGTTGACCTCGGTGATTTGCTCGACCGCGTCCCCTGGCTCATTGCCCTCGAGCTCCTCCAGGGCCAGGAGGTTCTCGATGTCCTTTGGAAGGTCTATGGCGCGCTGGGACAGCAAGATCGTAGCAATCTGCGAGCAGATCCGCATGGAGCTGCGGAGATTGGACGCCAACAGATGGAACTTCCTGCTGAGGACGTTGGGAGGGACAACTCTGGGAACCTGGGCAGCTTTGTCAAACTCCTCAGGCGTCTTGACCTTGAAGCCCTGCATCTTCTGCGTACTCCCCAGGGCAACTGCGCGGCCCTAGCCCGGAGCTCTGATGCTGGATTCAGTGACCCGTAGGTCATAACTTACTCTGACTCCCGATAGCTGTACCAGTACTCGTACGGTACTAGGTGACAGATACCTAGGTCACAGACCGCCTTATATTCGTTTATCTCTTATAATCAGTTTACACTTGTATGAGAAACTATTCAGTGACCACCCGATATAATACGGTATATTATATCTCACAGGTTATGGGGAATTACCCCGCTTTTCTCACTGCTGACTTTGTCATGCTTGGCTAAGCTTTTCCGCTTGGCGGGGCGTTGGGGCCTCGCGAGGTGTTGAATCGGCCACTTTAGGGCGTGCGGTTTAAGCTAAGTTGCGGTGAGATTTCGGATTGGGACTTTCGGCAAGTTCTTCGAGTGTCCGCGTTGGATTTCGTTTTTGACTTGGACTGATCACCCCTGTCAACATCTCCTTGGCCGTCGCGTATTCGACTTCGTTGATTTCGTCCGACCCCATCTTGCACTTACTCCGCAACTGCATTACCGTCGCCCGCCACCTTACGATTTGCGCCTCGCCTTCTCCCCAACCCCCCTCCTATAGGAATTTATTCTGATGACTTCATCCTCAGTCGGTACACCTGCCGTGGGCGCTAGAATGCGCCTTGATTCAATTTTTGCTAGGAACGTGGGTGCTCGCTATAAGAGCACCCCGCAGTCAGCGAAGGTCGTGCTCGCTGCTGCTGACAGGACACGCGGCAATGCCGTGTTACAATCGTCCTGGGACACTGACGTTGTGAAGCGTGTCGCGAAGGACACCTTAGGGAACGAAGGCGTCTTCGTTTTCAGGGAGTGAACCACATCGTCAACTACTTTGGGATTCCTTGGTGACTGCCTTGGAGGCATCTTTTGTCAACAAGGACAACGCCAACGAGGACATCTTTGACCTCGTGGACGTCACCAAAGAGGTTCACCCGATCTTCAACGACATTTTACTTCGTGCGTTGGTCTCTTTGACAACACCCCACTCTCCAGCTCGAAGGTGGGTTGACGCTTTGGCTCGGATTTCTCCGCGCGACGGTAAGCGTGCCCTCCTTGAGATCACCAAGCGGCTGCTGCCGCCTGGGCATCGGCCGCTCCGCCATCACGAGGAGCTCTTGGGCATTTCTTTTGGGTCCTCTGTTGATCCAGAGCCCTTAGTGGCCCAATTTGATGAGTGCCTAAAGGCTATCGCGGCTAGCGGAGCAGGCCCTCTGGACGACGAGGCTGCCAAGAGACAGCTCCTAGCGGCACTGGACACCGAATTTTACAAGGAGGTAATCACCCCGCTTCGCCTGGACACTGAGTTGGCGAAGGTGGGCATCGAGGAAGTTTACACTCACATTCTAGAGGTGTGGTGGTGTGCGAACCCTAATGGCCCTCCTACCCGCCCCAAGGCAGCCGCGCCTATCCCGACGCACACGCCTCTCGGATTGGCTTACTACGCAGGTGGGGAGCCGAGTGACGTCTCGGGCTTCCTCGAGGAATTCGCTCGTATCGTTGGTGAGGCCTCTGCCCTGCTTGCCTCCCTCCGTCATGACGAGCGCGAGATTGCACGAGACACGCCACCGCCACGGAATGATTCTCACCGTCCGCATGGAGGCGGTGGTGTGAGATTTCCACCGTCCAAGTGGCGTGATGAGCGAAACCGTCGTACGGACGGTAAATTTCACGGACGTGACCGTCGCGTGGGATGGAAGCACCGCTTCGGAGCATCCCCACTCCCGAAAGGCGGGAATTGGCCTCAGGGTATTAGGGCACAGGGTGCTAGGAGCATCTCGTTTCACTCCGCATCCTCGGCCTTCGTACAGGAGTGCCCACTCTGCCCTGGGCACTTTCACGACACTGCACGCTGCCCTGAGGTGTGTGGTTCGTGCGATGTTGACCTACGTGATGCCGCCATGGACTTGGACGAGGCGGTTTCGGCCTTCCAAACCGCCTTCGACAACGAGAACGACGAGGACTTCGCTGACTTATGCCACGAGCACGACCAGCCACTGGTGCGTACCGATCCTGAGCCCTTCACCTACCCGGTGCGGCACGACGTGGGATTACGTGCCCACTATGCGGGCTTGAGTCATGGTGCTTCGGGCGACGGCATGGAGGGTGTGCTCTCGGATGCACGGGGCGTCCTTGAGTCCCTGCGGTCTGCGGCTACGGCTGCACAGGTCGGTGGTGCTACCACCGCTGGTAAGCAACCACCGCTGCACATCGGTACTTTGTCTGTACCGCAGGTGGTGTGCGATGCGCCACCACCTGCCAATCACGAGATCGACGCTGGGCTCCACCCTATTTCGGCATCGGACCCTGCTTCTTTCGGGTCCCCTTTCGAGGAGCCACTACATGTCTCTTTTATGGACCGGGTAATGCCGGCATGCTCTAACACGTCCCTTAAGTTGTGCTCGATTGACTCGGTTCACGAGCCGATTCACACGGGAGAGCTTTCCGTGATCGACGATGACAACGACTCCGACGGTTTTTCTTATTCCGGAGACGAGATTCCCTCGGCCCCACCGGCTACACGGTCACGTGTCGGTGTGGCAACATTGCCGAGGGTCTTCTCCTTTGCATCTCTAGCCCTGCCCGCACTCATGTGTCTTGCATGTGTGTCAGCGGTTCAGGGTTCGGTGGTGCTCGATCGAGACCCTGAATTCACCGCAGCAGTACATCCCACTGGGGTGACTGTCAACAGTCTGTCTGCCTTGCCGTACATTTTTCCTTTCGGCAGGCCTTTTCCTTTTCAAGTTTCGGCAGGCTTGGGCTCGGATTTTCACTTTTGTGGATTCCTAAATTTGCTCTACGAGTCTTCTTCTGGACTCTGGCTTCTGGATTATGGTTCTGGCTTCTGGTTCTGGACTCTGGCTTCTGGACTCTGGTTCTGGATTATGACTTCTGGACTCTGGTTCTGGTTGAACATCTTTGACAGTGACAGCTTCTTCAACTCTGGTGAACTCTGCAGCTTTGTGGACCACTTTGAAAGTGGCTGAGTAGCTTTGAGATTGAGCTGTAGGAACTTAGCTTGTGAGCAGTTTCCTAGCAGCAGTTTTAGAAAGGGACCGCCCTGGCTAAAGCACAGGCCTCCCTCTAGCAGTTTCCAGCTACAAGCTGTTTGTTGTTTCGGAACAATTTGCTTTGTCTGTGCTCCGCTCTCTGCCACCTGTAACAGCACTATGTACAGTCACAGGGTGGTGTGCTGGATTCAGTGACCCGTAGGTCATAACTTACTCTGACTCCCGATAGCTGTACCAGTACTCGTACAGTACTAGGTGACAGATACCTAGGTCACAGACCGCCTTATATTCGTTTATCTCTTATAATCAGTTTACACTTGTATGAGAAACTATTCAGTGACCACCCGATATAATACGGTATATTATATCTCACATCTGATGCGTGGCTTACACCTGCGCGGTCGCTGACACCCAGCCCTTCACCGGTGAGGCAGTCGCACTCGTCCACATCATACTCCGCTCGCTCGTTGAAGTTGGAGTGATACTCAGCGTCGTCGTCACTCGCCTCTGACTGGGCCTGCGCCTCGGTGCTCTTGCCTCCCTTAGCCGGTGCTGCTGCCTGCAAGCCTGATAGCTCAGCAGCGAGCTTCTCCTTCACTTCGGCGCTGGCTGCCACCTGCTGCTGCTGCTGCTTGGCCTCCGGCAGCTTGAGCCACTCCTTCGTGGTGATCCCCATCTTGTGCTTGTCGAAGCGATGGGCGATGTTGTAGGCGCGCAGTTGTGCGTTCTTGACTTCATTCGGGTACTTGGAGTTCTGCCGGTCCTTGTGGAAGTTCGGGGGCACTCGGGAGTCACGACAGCCAGTCCAACAGCGGTCTGGGGTATGAGGCAAGCGCGTGAAGCAATACTCGCACTGCCCGTCCTTAGGAGCGTCGGGTGGCGGAACTCTGCCGTACGTGGCCTTGTTCCTCTCAGCATTGTTCGCCTCCCTCGGCGGCTTCTTTGCATCATCATCGCCAGGCTGCGCCGGCTCCTTCTTCTTGTTGTCCCTGCGCCTATCCCCAGTCTTCCGGGCAGAGCCAGAGCGCCTCATGGCAGCCACCAGCTCGGGGAGGTCGAGTCCGAGTTGCCTCGCCTCATAGCAAGAGTACACGCAGCTAGCCCTGCGAACGAGGTCCTGCTGCTGCGCCAACGCCCAGGCTTCCGCATCATTCTTCAGCTTATCCTGGACGTCCACGATAACCTCCAGGTCCTCCCACGTGACCTTGTTGGGGGCAGGATGGTTGACTCGCAGCTGCTCGGAGACGCGCTCCCTGTACTCCTTGATACGCAGCCCCTTGATACATTCCTCAATGTCCTGCCTAACGATGGAGTCCTCCACCATCTTGCCAGCGTTGAGCGCTGACTCCCTGCGGCGGCAGCTCTTCACGTAAGCGAGGCCATCTTGTTCGGGAGTCTGTGGCTTGGCGACCAGAAGGTCCTCCTTCTCCTTGGTGCCCTTCATCAAGAACTTGACCTCGAGCTCTGCAACGAAAGCCCTCAAGGCCCAGAAATAGTGAGAATCCTCCTTGCCATCCGTGCCTGTGAGACCCTTGGTAGAGGTTCCCTCAAATTCCCACTCGTCAGACTGTTCACCATCGACATCGCCATCCTGGACCCTTCTGCAGACTGCCCAAGTCACGCCTGGCATCAGCTCATGGAAAGGAGGTTGTGCACAGCGTACAGAGCCCTGGAAAGAGTCCCTCCGAGTGAGATCCTTCAGGACATGATACGCGTGTGAAGCCATGAGGCCATTCTTCATGTATGCAGCGCACCACCAGTCATAGGCGACTGAGGTGGAATGGTCATCCCCTGCTAGGAACGAAGGCAGGCCATCCCATAATGATCTGTAATCTGGCTGGGACTCCCTCAGGGCCTTCTTCGCCTGCGGGCTGAGTGCCTGGAAAGCCGCTGACCTCATGTGCCTGCGTATCCTGGCCTCATGAGCCCGCTGCACCTTCCCCACCAATTCAACGAAACGCCTGATAAAGAGTGCCCTGTCCTCATTCTTGCCACCAGTGTAACAAAGCTTCGTGTCAACCTTGTCAAGTGTGTCACTGTCCCTGTCATACTGGTCCATCTCGTCTAAGCTATCGAGTGCGAAGGGAAACTGACTGGCTGCGGGCACTGAGGATGCCACTCCTCCTGCAAGTGCTGCTGCTGCTGCTGCTGATGCTGAGGATGGTGATACTGGTGTAGAGGGGCTGGATTCTGGAGCCGACCCCCCTGTGCTCATATAGCCAGTGATCCGCCTCTGTCTTTCCCGAGCCAATCGCCGTGCCTCGCGTTCTGTGGACTGGACAGCGGCAACGCTCAACTCCGCTTCACCCTCCGTGGTCAAGTACTGCGTTAATGCTCAATGAGTGAGGCAAAGGAGGTGTGCCCTCTCTCAGCGCAAAGCTCGTTCACCAGCAGGATGCAGGCTTGACTCAGGCTGGTTTAGGCCAGTGCACTGAGTGCCCCTGGATTCACACCGTTCTGAACAAGCAGGAGGGCGAGACGCGTATAACCAGCGCAGGCCCAAGGGTCCAACAATATGTCTCGGCGCTCTGAATCAGCAGCAGATGCAGAGTACTCGTGTGAGAAAGGCTCAAAGCTGAGCCAGTGCGCTGAGCACCCCTGGATTCGCAGAGCCACTGTTCATCAAGAGCACAGAGGTTGTCATGGGAACTCTTTCTCAGCCAAAGTACCAGGAACAACGTCACTACGCAGAGCTGGGGCTAAGCCAGTGTGCTGAGCACCCCTGGATTCGCAACACCACTGCTCATTAAGAGTCCGGAAGTTGCCATGGAAGTTCGTTCTCAGCCCAGCAAGCAAGAGTGCAGGTCGCTACGCAGAGCTGGAGGCTAAGCCAGTGTGCTGAGCACCCCTGGATTCGCAACACCACTGCTCATTAAGAAGGTGACCGGTGTCATAAGGGCCTCACCAGTTGCCAGGTACCGCAGGAGAGCTAAGAGAGTTTTAGCAAACATCTTCAGGTGTTCCGAAAATAACCAGCAACACTCCAGGCTGAGCCAGTACTCAAATCAAGTCTGAATTCACCAGATATCTCTGCCAGAACAGTAGATAATATATATGAAGCTGACCCAGTTACTGCCTTCAGGGCTGATGCCGCTGCTAATTCTCTTGTGAACACACTCCCGCTTCAGGCTTAGGCGAGTACACCAGGGGTGTCCCTGGATTAGCCGTCAGACAGGGTGGCACCGTCAGGGACGCCGTAAGGTGTAAGGCCACTCATACAGGTAGTTGTAGACATAGTGACTCACTGCTAATCCACTTCTAATTAGTCAGCCCAGGCAGATGCCGCTGCTAATTAGCTTCTAGGTCGCACACTTGCCTTCCGGTTAGGCCAGTACACCAGGGGTGTCCCTGGATTCACTTCAGACAAGGTGGTCCACTAGAGGGACCGCAGGAAAATACAGTAAAGGCTCACATATAAGAAAACCGGGCCGTGGGGGTAGCGGCTGGCTTTCTTAAATCGAGCGGTCCAGAAATATTCGTAGCGATTCGCGGTTTCTAATTTGAAGCAAAATCTGGGCTATCCGGGTGCTCCGAGGGCGTCAGATTTTTCTTAATCGGGGATCAGATTTCAACCATTAGTTTCCCAGCGTACGATTTTCTTATTCCGACACGTGGCCGATTTGTGGCCGAAAACTTGCAGCTATACTGTACAGTGTCTTCTTTCATGCTCAGTTGATCGCGGGTGAGCAGGAAGCCTGGCTGGAAGATGACGACAACCTGAGTCGGTGGGAAAGTGGACTTCTGACAGCATCGGAGCGCCGAATTCTGCTCACGACGTGGAGCGGTGAGGCTTGGGACAAGTTGTGCAAAAAACATGACTCTAAGAAATCCTTTGAAGGCACTGGTGGCTTGTTGACCATCGACTTGAGTGACCTTGGCAAGGTGCTTCCGCAAAATATGAAGGACTATTCTATGCACCTTTCGAAGGTACTGCAGCAAGAAGCTGCCTTGGCGTCTGAGGATAGTGCATATCAACCCTCTGAGGTGCAGGAGGACCTGTTGGCAGCGAAGGTCGGTGCAGAGGGTGGTCAGGAGTCAGGTGATGAGACGGATGACGAGGAGGATCTTGCAGAGGGTGGTTTGGACAGCGATGACGACCTTGACGACGACGATGGCGCAGGAGACGAGGTGGCCTTTTGGACACCTGATGGCTTGTGCAAGCTGGACGAGATGCCCGCTCTGGACAAGACTCTCGTGAAGGTCGTCGTCTCCTTCAAGTGGCAACAAGTGGGTTGGCAGCTTGGTCGTATTCGCAAGAAACTGCCGTCCAACGAGGAGGGATACAACTTCCAAGCCTACTACGCTTGCGAGGATCGTGTTGCTAAGCACGTTTTGACCGCCGCGGCATATGTAAACGGACGGGCGGAGGCAGATATTTCGAGCGCGCCCATCGGTTCTTGGGTTGCTTTCAGTGCATCGAAGTGAGTGAATCTTCTAGTTTAGCACATGAATGGTAGCTATGATGCTGCTAAGGATTTGTGATGTTTCAATGCAGTATCTCGAGAAGCATTATTCATTATTTGGGTTGGATGTTTGTCAAGCCATGGTATCGAAGCTATTTGACCGTATCGATCATTTTCGATAAGTTTCGAATTGATATCAATCGATATGAATAAGTTCCCGGTACTAATCGATAAATATGAATAAGTACAGTGTCCAAATCAATAAATAACAATATTTTTCAAAATGAAATGCCATTTATTGATCGATTTAAATAAGTACAGTGTCCATATCAATAAATAACAAATAAGTGAAGTATATTGTGCACATATTGATATATCGATATATCAATATGGCTTAAGTGCATGTCACAAGAAGCCGAATAATAATACTATACAATGTGTCTAGAACTCAACAGTGTTAGTTGAGGCATGCCATCATAGAATGCTCAATTGTGCCTTCAGTCAGGCCTTTCCTTAAGTCAGAATTCATGGCCCCTACCTTAGAGAAAGCGCGCTCTACACCCGCGCTCTACACAAATATTGAATATCGATACCATGCCTTGATGTTTGTACGGTTAGCTAGGACGACATGATATTTAATCAATATCCCACTTTATATGGTCAAAACCGGGATATATTGTACATGTCCTCAAGCCAGCCACCCGCTTTCATATACATAATTTGGAGCATATACCACAAATTTCCAGCGTGATTTTTCTTAAATCGACATCAATTTTGCCGAAAAATCCAGCGGCTCTTTCTTAAGTGCTTTCTCAAACTTTCGCGAAAATTCCAGCGGCTGCTTTCTTATAGGTGGAGTTTCTTATACGTGAGCCTTTACTGTAGCTGCTCATTAAGGTGGTCATTCACCGCTGATTTGCTCTGTCGCTGCCGCCGCCCAAGCTGATGCCGTGCTGATTAGCTTATCAGTGAAGCAAACCTGTCTACAGTTAGGCCAGTGCACCTTGGGTGCCCCTGGATTCACTGTAGAACAAGGTGGTAAAGCTGGGCATATTGCAGGATAATAAAAGGCCGCTCATTAAGCAGTAAATTCAGTGCTGATCCACTGCCGCCGCCACTGGTAGCCTTTTTTCGTGCAAGTACCACCAAGTACAGAAAAGAAGAAGGGTCCGCCAGTGCACCTTGGGTGCCCCTGGAGTCGCCTGACTTCCGAATCCGCTATCACAAACTGCTGTTAACTTCTCGCCAGAGGGTCTCTACTTCCGAATTAGCACTGAAATAAAAAGCCGCTCCGCGCAGGACATTATTGTTTTGTAAAAGAATAAAAACAGCAGTAAAATATATTCATCAAAAGATCAGTATAATAACCAAAAGTACGAATTATTGTACAAAACTGTGAGCAAAACTGTTTTAGCGGTCTAGCACTGGCACACGAACAGCCACCTAGCACTTGCGAAGGCAAAACAATAATGAGTCCACTAGCCTTGACCTGTGGTCAGAGGTTACTTATATCTCAATTCTCTGTCACATCTCCCAAAACTGTAACAGGCTTCCGCCCTGAAATCTTCATGTAGCCAATGGAAAGTCACTATTCCATGCCAGCTTTAACAATGTTACCGTTTACCACATTCTGACTGACACGTCAGTGGCAAAGTAGTAACTGTCATATCATCTCATCACATCTTGGTCACCCAATAATGACCATATCTTCTCTGGCAGATCTACACTTCTCGAGCAGTCATCTTACGCGAAGCCTACCATACTTGTCATATCTGTCACGCCTGTCACCAGCTGGACAAACCCGGCATAGTACCACGGGAAGCCGGCGTTTGTTACAATTAGACCTGTTGACATCACCACCACTGTCCTTCGACGTGGAAAGGTGAATCATGATTGGTGCCTCGTCACATAATGGTACGACGGCCTATCGTGGCGGGCATGCATAGGCCAACAATCGTGCTGGATTCAGTGACCCGTAGGTCATAACTTATCTGACTCCCGTTAGCTGTACCAGTACTCGTACAGTACTAGGTGACAGATCCCTAGGTCACAGACACCTTATATTCGTTTTTCTTTATAATCAGTTTACACTTGTATGAAAACTATTCAGTGACCGCCCCGATATAATACGTTATATTATATCTCACAGGTTATGGGGTATTACCCCGCTTTTATCACTGTTGACTTTGCCATGATTGGCTAAGCTTTTCCGCTTGGCGGGGCGTTGGGGCCTCGCGAGGTGTTGAGTTGGCCACTTTAGGGCGCGCGGTTTGCGCTATGTTGCGGTGAGATTGCGATTTGGGATTTTCGGCAACTTCTTCGGGTGTCCGCGTTGGATTTTGTTTTAGACTGAGCTTGATCACCTCTGTCAACAACTCCTTGGCCGCCGCGTATTCGACTTCGTTGATTTCGTTCGACCCCTTCTTCTCCTCACTCCGCAACTGCATTACGGTCGCCCGCCACCTTACGATTTGACACTCGCCTTTTCCCCAACCCCCCTCCTATAGGAATTTATTCTGATGACTTCATCCTCAGTTGGAACACCGGCCATGGGCGCTAGAATGCGCCTAGATTCAATTTTTGCTAGGAACGTGGGTGCTCGCTACAAGAGCACCCCGCAGTCAGTGAATGTTGCAGTCGCTGCTGCTGACAGGACACGCAGCAATGCCGTTTTGCAATCGTCTTGGGACATTGGCGTTGTGAAACGTGTTGCGAAGGACACCTTAGGGACGAAGGCGTCCTCATTTTCCGGAAGTGAACCTCATCGACAACTACTTTGGGATTCTTTGGTGACTGCCTTGGAGGCATCTTTTGTCAACAAGGACACCGCCAACGAGGACATCTTTGACCTCGTGGACGTCACCAAAGAGGTTCACCCGATCTTCAACGACATTTTACTTCGTGCGTTGGTCTCTTTGACGACGCCACACTCTCCAGCTCGAAGGTGGGTTGACGCTTCCGCTCGGATCTCTCCGCGCGACGGTAAGCGTGCCCTTCTGGAAATCACCAAGCGGTTGCTGCCGCCTGGGCATCGGCCGCTTCGCCATCACGAAGAGCTCTTAAGCATTTCTTTTGGTTCGTCTGTTGACCCAGAGCCTTTAGTGGCCCAATTTGACGAATGTCTTAAGGCTATCGCGGCTAGCGGAGCGGGTCCCCTGGACGACGAAGCAGCCAAGAGGCAGCTCCTGGCAGCGCTGGACGCCGACTTTTACAAGGAGGTGATCACCCCGCTCCGCCTGGACACCGAGTTGGCGAAGGTGAGCATCGAGGAGGTGTACACTCACGTTCTAGAGGTGTGGTGGAGTGCGAACCCTAATGGCCCTCCCACCCGCCCCAAGACAGCCGCGCCTGTCCCGACGCACACGCCTCTCGGATTGGCTTACGCAGGTGACGGACAGGGTGACATCTCGGACTTCCTTGAGGAGTTCGCTCGTATCATTGGTGAGGCCTCTACCCTACTCACCTCCCTCCGTCATGACGAGCGCGGGATTGCACCCGACACACCGCCGCCACGGAGTGATTTTCACCGTAGGCATGGGGGCGGTGGTGTAAAGTTTCCACCGTCCAAGTGGCGCGACGAACGAAACCGTCGGACCGACGGTAAGTTTCACGGACGTAATCGTCACGTGGGTTGGAAGCAACGCTTCGCGGCATCCCCGCTCCCGAAGGGCGGGAATTGGCCTCAAGGCATGAAGCCGCAGGGTGCTAGGAGCATTTCTTTTCACTCCGCATCCTCGGCCTTCGTTCAGGAGTGCCCCCTCTGCCCTGGGCACTTTCACGACACTGCACGTTGCCCTGAGGTGTGTGGTTCGTGCGATGTGGACCTACGGGATGCCGCCATGGACCTAGACGAGGTGGTTTCGGCCTTCCAGACGGCCTTCGACAACGAGAACGACGAGGAATTCGCCGACCTGTGCCACGAGCACGACCAGCCACTGGTGCGTACCGATCCTGAGCCCTTCACCTATCCGGTGCGGCACGACGTGGGATTGCGTGCCCACTATGCGGGCTTGGTTCATGGTGCT
This sequence comes from Cymbomonas tetramitiformis, assembly GCA_001247695.2. Lineage (NCBI taxonomy): Eukaryota > Viridiplantae > Chlorophyta > Pyramimonadophyceae > Pyramimonadales > Pyramimonadaceae > Cymbomonas > Cymbomonas tetramitiformis. The sequence goes on along the minus strand of LGRX02013033.1, from coordinate 59,127 downwards.
TCGGGCGCCGGCATGGGAGATGTGCTATCAGATGCACGGGGCGTCCTCGAGTCCCTGCGGTCTGCGGCTACGGCTGCACAGGTCGGTGGTGCTACCACAGCTGGTAAGCAACCACCGCTGCACATCGGCACTTTGTCTGTGCCGCAGGTGGTGTGCGATGCGCCACCACCTGCCAATCACGAGATCGACACGGGGCTTTACCCTATTTCGGCATCGGACCCCGCTTCTTTCGGTTCTCCTTTCGAGGAGCCACTGCATGTGTCTTTTATAGACCGTGTGATGCCGGCATGCCCTGAGACCTCCCTTAAATTGTGCTCGATTGACTCGGATCACGAGCCGATTCACCCGGGGGAGCTTTCCGTGATCGACGATGACGACGGCTCCGACAGTTATTCCTTTTCCGGAGACGAGATTCCCTCGGCCCCACCGGCTACACGGTCACGTGTCGGTGTGGCAACATTGCCGAGATTCTTTTCCTTAGCATCTCTAGCCCTGCCCGCACTCATGTGTCTTGCATGTGTTTCAGCGGTTCAGGGTTCGGTGGTGCTCGATCGAGCCCCTGAATTCACCGCAGCGGTGCATCCCACTGGGGTGACTGCCAACAGTCTGCCTGCCTTGCCGTACTATTTTACTTTCGGCATTCCTTTTCCATCTTTGGTTTCGGCGGGTTTGAATTCTGATTTTCAATTTTCGGAATTTCTGATTTTACTCTACGAGTCTTTTCCTGCCCCTGGCTTCTGGTCTTGGCTTCTGGATTATGGTTCTGGCTTCTGGTTCTGGACACTGGTCTCTGGACTCTGGTTCTGGATTATGACTTCTGGACTCTGGTTCTGGTTGAACTTCTTTGACACTGACAACTTCTTCAACTCTGGTGAACTCTGCAACTTTGTAGACCACTTTCAAAGTGGCTGAGTATCTGCAAATTGAGCTGTAGGAACTTAGCTTGCAAGCAGTATCCTAGCAGCAGTTTTAGAAAGGGACCGCCCTGGCTAAAGCACAGGCCTCCCTCTAGCAGTTTCCAGCTCTTAGCTGTTTGTTGTTTCGGAACAATTTGCTTTGTCTGTGCTCCGCTCTCTGCCACCTGTAACAGCACTATGTACAGTCACAGGGTGGTGTGCTGGATTCAGTGACCCGTAGGTCATAACTTATCTGACTCCCGTTAGCTGTACCAGTACTCGTACAGTACTAGGTGACAGATCCCTAGGTCACAGACACCTTATATTCGTTTTTCTTTATAATCAGTTTACACTTGTATGAAAACTATTCAGTGACCGCCCCGATATAATACGTTATATTATATCTCACAAATCGGGCTAACAATGGACGTAGGCCGTAGGCATGGACGCCGCTCAATGGGCCCAACTACGGACGTGACGACGGCCAAACCGCGGCCGATGTGGGCGTAATGTGGGGGTCGGACGAACCCACCCTACTTATGACGTGTCTTGTGGCTTAGTTATTCATGAGAGTTGGAGAAGGACGGAGTGGTGTCCTTGCCGAGCCACTTGTTCGCAGCTCTTCGCCACATCTCATAATTAGCTAACGTACCCGGGTCACACGCGATGCATCGGAATGCGTGATATTCATGGGGAAACAGAGATTGTACCGCTAGACCAGAAGCCCGAAAAAAGTGAGCCAAGCCGGGAATCGACCCACGGACCTCTCGCATGCCGGACGAGCGCTCTGTCGTTCGAGCTACTCTGGTTATTGAGTACTGAGTCCCCACAGTGCCACGTAGGCGGCGAAGAGTGAAACACGAAGGATACAAATTTCCCCCAATCTGCCGTTGCGGTGCGCTCTCTGTCGGGGCATCGCGCGGCTTGTGCGGCGCGACTGTTGGGGGGGCGCGGTTTGTGCGGCGCGATTGTATCCTCCATGCGATATTGGACAATCGGATATTCGGTAACGCTCCGGGGAGGACTTAAAATGCTTGATTGCATTTGATACCAAACACTCCTTATGATTTGGAACCTGGCCAAATTACCTTACTTAATCAGCAGCAGCAGCAGCAACAACAGCAGCAAAGCGCGAATCCCAACGGGCGACACAGACGAACTTCCGATCTCACGATCGCCAAACGCTAACGATGACAGTGCCACTGCAGTCGCGTACATTTACCGCGACGCCACCCAAGCGTTATGGCATGGCATGTTGGGATGCAAAAAGCGAAACATTGTCGCGCACATGATCCTACGGTCAGATGGCCTAGTGGAGATCTCTTTTTGAGATCGATCCGCCTAGTACCAAACATTTCTCGACCGCGGTTCCGCTCGCTGCAAGCACAACCGAGCGTTGATTTTTTACCCACCCACCCTGATGATTGAGCCTGGGGTTGGGGTTACTGTTTTGCCTGGGCTCCCCATCTTCCCGTGTACACAGGTACTTCACTGCCGGGAGAAGGAGGGGTGTCTTTGTTGAGCCTCTTGTTCGCTAGCTCTTCGCCACATCTCATAATTAGCTAACGGACCCGAGGATCAAGTAAACATCCGAAAAAATAAATAATTTCCACCGTTAGTTACACTACAAGGGTCAAACATATAGTCCGCAATACTGACTTCGAGCCATACATGAATAAATTGATCAGCGTATCACAAGTCGATAATCCAATACTGGATGATTATGTAGAATCTTACTGTGAACTCACATAGCCTTTTGCATTTGTTTTTTTTTGACGTTCGAAAATAATAGCATAAAGTCGTGAAGTACAGCCTCAATATTGAAGACGCTCAAGGTGATAAGCACCACAACCGTAGCATTGGCCTCGGGGGGTGCACGCGCATTATCATAAGTGGACCCTTCCAGGTTACAAATCAACCCGAAGCGTTGCGTAGCACACATAAGTACAATTCTCCATACTTGCATCGAGTAAGCCTGCGCTGAACAGATGCCCTTTGGCCCAAGTTGGGACGCATAAAACTGCGTGGAGCTAAGTGTATTCGGCCATTTTGAGCACTTCAACTTACTCCTGCAGGTGTGAGTGGAACCTTCGGTATAGTGCAGTCCTTATTACTGTATATACGGTATATATGCATGCACCTTACCATTATTAAACTTGGACGAAATCTTTAGTTAGTTTAGACCCTTTGACTCTTTGTAGCGTTAAGCAAGATATACAAATGCAGAAAACTATACCTGTTCCTCCGTCAAAGAGTTAGCCAGGGCTTAGTACTCTAACATGAAACCGCTCGAATGGGAGCTCACTTGGCACTGCACGCGCGCCTCTTGATGCTGCAACAAGTGATTAACCTGCCTAAACTGCTTTCCACAAGTAGGACATTGGACATTATAGCTATCACGCTGCCATTCTGAACTCTCTGTTGAGCCGTCACAGGTGAGCCTTGGAGTTTGGGTCGCAAATTGTTGCCCTCCGTTTTGAACTAGAAAGTCATATGCTGTACGTCGAGCTCTGTCTACGTCTTGGCAACTAGGGCAGGCTCCAGACTCAAAATGTTGAGCAACTCCACTAATTGTGCGCGAAGTCTTCCCACAACCCGGGCACGCATGGTTTTGGGGCGGATTGGGGCGTCTCTGGTAGCCGCGATCAGTGTGCACGCGTGGATTTTCGAAGATCTCTTGAAGCAGGTGCCAGTCGCACTGCCTCCGGAATAACTGGGTCTTCCCCTGCCGAGGATGACTTAGATAAGTTCCCACTGTGCCCGTTTGGTACCATACGTGCACCAGATAGCGCTCGGAGTCGTACCACTCGAAACGAAGCATTTCTTGTTGCGCACTATGAATCTCCCTCCACCCATACTGGTCGGCACAGTGACGTACATACAACGGGTCAAAATAAGTCATATTGCTTTGAGTGTTGCGAAATCTCGACCACGTGGTATACACAAATTATGATGTTATGCTGTTCGCCAAGCATATGCAATATCAGGAGTCCCCGAATTTCTGCACATACAAATGCCTATACCAAAATCCTCTAAGCGATACTTTTTGTCGCCATGAAATTTGTCGCCGCGACAAAAATAATAAGCCCAAAGTACGCGAAATAAACCCAAAGTACGCGAAATACAAACGCGAAATAAATACGTGAAATAAGTATGTGAAATAACGTCAGCCCAAAGTACGCGAAATAAACCCAAAGTACGGTACTGTAGCGATCCGACCGAGTGATGTGATCTGTTTTGAAGAGCTCTATTGTCTATTCGTATGTAAGTTAGTTACTGTAGGCCGTCCGAACTGCATTGTCCTGTCTATATTTATGACACATCGGGTTTGGACCAATGAAAATGTGCCACGCAGGCAGCAATTCTGAGCTATATTAATGATGAAATGCTGATGTGGAAGTAAGGCGGCCACGTGTTCAGAACTGGATTGGTCAAGTGCATTGACGTGTTCCCAATGTTCGGAAGATTTCATTGAATATTGGTGCTGATCAGCACCAATATTCAGAATATTGGGGCCATACAGCCCCAATATTCAAATGAAATATTCCGAAATTGGGAAAATGCCAATGCCCTGTGACCCAGCCCTGAACACGTGGCATTGACGACTTTGACCCGAAATTAGGTCAAAGCCGACAACGCCTGCGAAATGCTGTGCTGTGCTCTGCCTAAAAATGTTCTAATGCGTGTCAGACAAATACATTATGCAAAAAGAACATACACGGCAAAAGCATGGCCGGGATCTCCGCGAACGCGGTGATGGGCGAGAAAAACCAAAGCCCCCGGATCCCACACAAGACGTCGGAACGAAAACATACAAGATGAAAACAAACGAATGCGATACACACACGTAAGCGAGTGCATACAAAATGCAGCACACCAGTTGAGCAACAAACACACTGGGCGCGTGTGTCACAAGGGGGCATACGCGGATGGCACAAGGGGCATATGGCGGGGGATCGGGGAATTAGGGAAAATACACGAGTCATCTGAAAACGTACAGTGACATGAGGGGCACACTAACGAAAGTGCATATGAAACTAAAATGGTATGCGAGGATGCAGCGAGGATCTCGTAGGCGAGCGTTGAGCGTGGAGTCGGTCGAAGATGAACACAAGCGGAAAGGAGTCGAGTAGTTGAAGGTCATCATGCGGTCGAGCACTGATCCTGCATGTGAGCAAAAAGTTAGTCGTGCATACAAATATCGATGCATGCACACTTAACGTCAGTCGCAGAAACATTATGCGCAAAGATATTCATAGCAGGCAGGGTCACAGCAGCAGGGTCACAGCAGGAGGTGCACGGGAAGATGCAAACAAGAAATGAACTTGAAATTGCATCAGAACTCCCCTTTGGGTTAATTTCGAAGTTCGAAGCATCGATCTTAGAAATCCAGCTTTCTAGGCATTGATTGGCAGTATCTTTTTTACTATGACAGACGACTGAAAACTCGAACGATCTTGAAAATCTGTTTTTTGAGTTTCCGATTGGCTAGTATTTTATAATGTGACTCGTGATTGAAAAGACGATCGACTGCGTTGATGACAGACGATCATCGTAGAGATCCTCACCGTTCGCTTCGCCGTTCGCTGACGCGACGGTACAGATCACCGTGCGCTGACGCGCCGGTTACAAAACAGCCTGAGGTAGGATAGACTGTGAATGTGATGACATATCATGACATTGACATGACATGACAGCGACAGCGCAGCGACATCGACAGTCGACACTGATGACACACCGATGACGCTGCACTGTAAGCAATATTTGAGCAATATCGCGAGTTGTGATGACGTGGCAGAGTCGAGAAATATTGTTGCAAAGCATATTCCATGACGTGGCTCTCACATGATCCCTTCGATTAATCGAGGGCTGATGTGTCACAAATATATCATGAAGAGGAGCTAATTAGCCCCAATATCACCTGAGGTCGCTGACGCTCTCTCAGGTGATATTGGGGCTAATTAGCACCTCTTCATACTATATATAACCTCAGACTTAACAGATCGACTCTCAACGACTATTAAATATCTCTATGACAGCTAATCGAAGAAAACGACGTCGATCAGATTTATGTGATATGAGAGTGACGAAATGATTACCAGATAATAATCTAAATTGACCGTTGAGTTTCAAAAAAACGATGCATCAATTAATAATCCATTTTACAAATTAAATAACACGACACATGCAACAGACAGTAGGATAACATGTAATTGTAGCATTAACAGTGTAGAAATATTAAAACAAAACATTTTCAATTGTTTTTTTCTTTACAAACAAATTTACGACCAAATCAGACACGATTAAATGATGATTGTCAACTACTTTCGCTCACAACATCACAATAGATACTATACTACTAGTCTAGTTCTGTTTTTGCTTGGGCTTTTTTCCTTTCTTAGCTGAAGGTACAGCGCCAGGCGCTGCTTCCATGTTCGCGATCGCGCCAGTAGCAACAGCGTCAGCGTCAGCGTCAACAGCGTCAACAGCGCCAGCGTCAACAGCGCCAACGCCAGCGCCAGTCTCGCCAGCGCCAACTGCCATTGCAACATCTTCAGTAGGTGCAGCAGTAAGTGCAACATTAGGCGCTTGGCCAATAGGTGCAATATCGCCAGCACCAGCAGGGACTTCTTCAGGAATGGGATCGCCAACATCGCCAACGGGTGGTGCAACCATGGTAAGATACATGGGTGCAGCACCAGTAGGTGCCTCGCTTGCGCCAGCGCACGAAGCACCTGCACAATCAAGCACAAAAACGAAACATTTTTAGTAAATATACAACAGAATTGTTCTGTTCAGAGCCACATTGAACCCAACAGACAAATAGACAATTATAATTTACCTGCGCCATCAGGAAATGGCAAGGCGATCTTGGCTTTGCCCTTGCCTTTGCGCCTTTTTGGTGGTGGGGGAGGAGGGGTGACGTAATCTTCGTCCTCACTATCGCTGTCGATAGTGAGAACCTGGCGATTGCTGATCCAGGTTGAAGGTAGCCCCCATTCTTTGATAAAAGCATGGGGCAGGTCCTTCGTGACCTCCACAATGGCCTCCAGGGTCTGGACAGCGCCAGAGATGTCCGCGATGTTCCTGGACAGCTCGTACTGCGAAGCCAAGCTCAAGTTGTAAAATGTCTCGGAGGACATGTAGATGTCGTACAGCTTGCCCACTTCCACGTGTTCCAGCAGAGGAGCTACGTCATGTAGGGTTGCCCCAGCCATGAGCCTCCACCCAGTGGCCATGAGAACGTCGCCAGGGGCATCTCTAAAAGTGACATATACCACGGGTTGCTTATCTTTGGTACGTGATAAGCTGCGTGATTTGCTTTCGCATATAGCAAAAACACGGAATTTAAGACTGGATAGGTCCTCATCGTTCTCAAACTTAGTCTTCAGGGTGCCAAACCAAGTTTTGGAAAATTGAGACATGTTGAAGTTAAAGTTGCTTTGATGTATATTTTTGAATTCAGAAATGATAACAATAAGAGTCGTTGGTAATTCATATGTTGATACATAGGGGCACTGTCACAAATTTAGATGAATGTGTGTGGCCATAATGATCGCCAAATGTCGTCATCAAAGCATGCCAATTGTCAAATGTGTTACATTTGTAGCGTATCAACAATTATTTGCATTTTATATCAATTTGATGGTTGAAATTCCTTTGAGCAAACTCCGATTTCATCAATTATTCATGTATCAATCGATGTGATTGGCCAAACAAATATGTTTCATTTTGAACCAAAGATGAAGCGAAATTGTTCATATTTCAAATCTTAAGCTGATTTTATAGTAATATGTTGTCAATTGCAATTGGTGAACAAACAAATCAAATCAAATTGGGTCGTACTATTCAAATGACAAGATAGTTGTGATTCATTGTTTAAATATTCGATCATATTTGATAATTGATTGGTTGTAAATTTTGATGTGAAATTTGTCTTAGATATCGTGAGTGGTCTATGGTTAATAGACACCGAGAGGCCCACTATGGACGGAGGACAGAAGTGGTTGTGGTGTGGTTGCAGTGTAAGGCAGGGCGAGGGGAGGGGGTGGTCGTTAGGGGTGTGACAAGGAATAGTGGGGGACTTATTGGCATGGGGTTGATACAAGGTCAGAAGAAAGAAAGAAAATGATGGATCGTGACTATGATAAACCGGGTGACCAAATAAACACGGAGACGTGCGGTAAGCGGTTAACTAGATCGCGGCGGTTATAAGATATAGGTTCGTGCACCCAAGCCCCACCCAATTGTGATCGAGGCATGCGATGGCATTGACCGCAGGCTCCGCCCTCCACCCCCTCCTCCCCCGACCAAACATCCAGCATCCAACACCCCCCAACACATTTATGTCCAGTGGGGAGAGGGCGAAGCCCCCCCTCCTCTCCCCCCAAAAATAAAAATGTAATGTAAGCCCCAGTAAGTCTGACGTTCGCGTTCATTCGACGTTCATGACAGTGTCATCAACCTTCATTTTCGCAGATTTGCGTGTCACTGAGTCTCAATTCTCATGTCTGATGTGTCCTTGGCGACCACATCCAAATATTTAAACAGGTTTTATATTATAAATTATTTATTTTAAATTTATTATAATAAGCGTGACAGATCAAACAGCGACGCATGACGCTGACGATGATTATCAAAAAGCGTCATGCATGATGGATGATGACAGCGAACGAAAGCGTAAGCGTCATGCATGATGACAACGATCAAGAAGCGTCTACGTCTACACGATGACAGCGTCTACCAATGACAGCAAAGGGGCGACTACCTCATGATTATGATTTCCTCCAAAACATTTTATTTATACACAAAAGTTTGATTCTCGAAGCTTTACGCGTTACAGACTGCGTCTCATGTCATTGTCATGTCATACGTCTAACGTCTTATGTGTCAATGTCCAGTCGACCACATCCAAATATTTATACCGTCATAAAGTCTTCGTCTTATTTTAAAATTAAATAAGTCATATTAAAAATAATACTAGAGTGTTAAGTTATACAGTGCTAAGTTATATTTATAATCAACAGTCGTGACACTGTGCAATTCCAATAAATTAAAAATATATATATTATATATTATATTGACCAATTAAATATATTAAGAGGCTTTGTATTGAATATTCTAAATATCAAATTATATACTGCCGCGTGCGACACATACTTATCCACGACACACGAATCGTTTCGCAGTTTTCGTCTACGACGCTAAAGTGCGTAACAAGGGTTAAATTGAGTGGGTGTAACGCGTACGCTCGAAAAGCGTCTCGCTCGAAAAGCGTCTCGCTGGAAAAGCGTGACGCTCGAAAAGCGTGACACAAAGCAGTGTTCGTTTTGGAATAGCTGGTTTTCGGCGAAATGAACCTTTAAAAATTTATACACAAAAGCGTGACATAAAAAACCGGATTTTTCAAAGAGGGGGACAATCTAAAGATTTTTCCCCAATACACAAAAGCGTGACATAAAAAACCGGATTATTCAAAGAGGGGGACAATCTAAAGATTTTCCCCAATACACAAAAGCGTGACATAAAAACCGGATTTTTTCAAAGAGGGGGACAATCTAAAGATTTTTCCCCAATACACAAATTTCGGTGACGTCATAAAACGGATTTTTCAAAGAGGGGGACAATCTAAAGATTTTTCCCCAATACACAAAAGCGTGACATAAAAAACCGGATTTTTCAAAGAGGGGGACGATCTAAAGATTTTTCCCCAATAGGGGGTACGTGAACGTACATGTGGGGGAAAATCAATGTATTAGGTGTGCACGAATAGGTTGGTGGCCGTGGCCATTCAATTGAAGTAGACGTGTATGGAACGATAGCCGGTATTAATCATACCCAATCATTGGTTTCAATGTGTTGGGGAAAAAATAGGAGATGAAATCGGAGATTCCCCCTCTTTTGAAAATCCGTCCTGAAATTGCATAGTTAAGGATGAGTGTTAAGGTGAAGCCCATCTATTCGGTTTCTTATTGGTTTAAGAAAGGCTGTAGAGCATATTGGGAAAAAAATCGGAGATGAAAGCGAAGATTCCCCCTCTTTGAAAAATCGGGAAAATTCGATGTCATCTAGCAGTGTTAAGATGAAGCTTTGTCATGTGAAGCCTTGTCATTGAAGCCTTGTCATTGAAGCTTTGTCGTTATATTGAGGTCACTCCGTTGTAGACCATATTGGGGAAAAAATCGGAGATGAAATCGAAGATTCCCCCTCTTTGAAAAATCGGGAAAATTCGATGTCATCTAGCAGTGTTAAGATGAAGCCTTGTCATGTGAAGCCTTGTCATCGAAGCCTTGTCATTGAAGCTTTGTCGTTATATTGAGGTCACTCCGTCGTAGACCATATTGGGGGAAAAATCGGAGATGAAATCGAAGATTCCCCCTCTTTGAAAAATCGGGAAAATTCGATGTCATCTAGCAGTGTTAAGATGAAGCTTTGTCATGTGGACCTTTGTCATTGAAGCCTTGTCATTGAAGCTTTGTCGTTATATTGTGGTCACTCCATTGCAGACCATATTGGGGAAAAAATTGGAGATGAAATCGGAGATTCCCCCTCTTTGAAAAATGCCGATCTTAAAAATATATTTTATATTGTTAAGGTGAAGCTTTTATTCGTGCTCGTATTGGTGTAGAAAGAATACCATATTTATCATATGGTAATCGAGGCAGAATAGGAAGACCATACATAACGATTCAAAATTTCATTTCAGAAGCATTCCCAGAAAACAGCAAACGAGCCAGGATGTGAAGCTTTTATTCGGCTTCCTATTGGTCTAGGAAGGAGAAGCCATCGTGACACGATGTAGAGCTATATCACCAGTTCTGTCATCGGGGGACGATAGAGAATTGCGTGAGGACACCCCGCTGATTTGATGACATGACGTCGAGACGAAATGTCGACAGCGATTGATGACTGTGATGGAAACACCGAAATGCTTCCAGTATAATTAGATATCTACCCTGGGTCGAACCTTTCTTTTTCCTGTGTGGTAAAGATGTTTGGCGTTCCGTTGCGGGGCAGGCCCTGTATGTTCTTTGTGGCCCCGCATATTACTTTGTTGAAGTCGTCTATTTCACCCGCTGTGTAGAGCCCCAGGTGCTGTCCATATCTGAACTTCCCCAGTATTGCGGAATGTAGGGAGTATTCTTTTTGGTCCGGCGTCAGTGGGGAGCGCAGCAGTGCCTGTATTCTGTGGTTCATCTCCTCCCTGGCGGCTTCTTTCTCCTTGTCCCATTTGCCTGAGAATGCCAGTAGTACCCCCAGGTATTTGTGTAACAAACGCCGGCTTCTCATGGTACCGCGCCGGGTTTGTCCAGCTGGTGACAGACGTGACATATATGACGAGTATGACAGACCTCGCACAAGATGACTGCTCGAGAGGTGTAGATCTGCCAGAGAAGATATGGTCATTATCCGGTGACCATGAAGTGATAAGAGGATATGACAGTTACTACTCTGCCACTGACGTGTCAGTCAGAATGTGGTAAACGGTAACATTGTTAAAGCTGGCTTGGAATAATGACTTTCCATTGGCCAGATGAAGATTTCAGGGCTAAAGCCCGTTACAGTTTTGGGAGATGTGACAGAGAATTGAGAGATAAGTAAGCTCTGACCGTAGGTCAGGACTAGTGGACTCATTATTGTTTTGCTTCGCAAGTGCTAGGCGACTGTTCGCGTGCCAGCGCTAGAGTGCTAAAACAGTTCTGCTCACAGCTTTGTACAATAATTCGTACTTTTGGTTAGCATATTGATCTTTTGATGAATATATTTTACTGCTGTTTTTATTCTTTTACAAAACAATAATGTCCTGCGCGGAGCGGCTTTTTATTTCAGTGTTAATTCGGAAGTAAATACCCTCTGGCGAGAAGTTAGCAGCAGTTTGTGACAGCGGATTCGGAAGTCAGGCGACTCCAGGGGCACCCAAGGTGCACTGGCGGACCCTTCTTCTTTGATATACTTGGCGGTACTTGCACGAAAAAAGGTCACCAGTGGCGGCGGCAGCGGATCAGCACTGAATTTACTGCTTGATGAGCGGCCTCTTGTTATCCTGCAATATGCTCAGCTTTACCACCTTGTCCTACAGTGAATCCAGGGGCATCCATGGTGCACTGGCCTAACTGCAGACAGGTTTGCCTCACTGATAAGCTAATCAGCACGGCATCAGCTTGGGCGGCAGCAGCGACAGAGCAGATCAGCGGTGAATGACCACCCTAATGAGCAGTTGTTTTCCAGCGGTCCCTCTAGTTAACCACCTTGTCTGAAGTGAATCCAGCGACACCCCTGGTGTACTGGCCTATCTGAAAGGCAAGTGTGCGACCTAGAAGCTAATTAGCGGCGGCATGTGCCTGGGCCGACTAATTAGAAGCGGATCAGCAGTGAGTTGCTACCTGTATGAGTGGACTTACACCTTACGGTTTCCTGGACAGTGCCACCCTGTCTGACGGCTAATCCAGGGACACCCCTGGTGTATTGGCCTAAGCCTGAAGCAGTAGTGTGTTCACAAGAGAATTAGCAGTGACATCAGCTCTGAAGGCAGCAAGTGGGTCGGCTCTATATATATATTAGCTACTGTTCTGGCAGAGATATCTGGTGGATTCAGACCTGATTTGAGTACTGGCTCAGCCTGGAGTGCTGTTGGCTATTTTTGGAACACCTACAGATGTGTGCTAAAACTCTCCTAGCTCTCCTGCGATACCTGGCAACTGGTGAGGCCCTCATGACACCGGTTATCTTCCTAATCAGCAGTGGTGTTGCGAATCCAGGGGTGCTCAGCACACTGGCTTAGCCTCCAGCTCTGCGTAGCGACCTGCACTCTTGCTCACTGGACTGAGAACGAACTTCCATGGCAACTTCTGGACCCTTCTTAATGAGCAGTGGTGTTGCGAATCCAGGGGTGCTTAGCACACTGGCTTAGCCCCCAGCTCTGCGTAGTGGCGCTATTTTTGGTACTTTAGTTGAGAAAGAGTTTCCTTTACAGCCTCTGTGCTCTTGATGAACGGTAGCTCAGCTAATCCAGGGGTGTTCAGCACACTGGCTCAGCTTTAAGCCTTTCTTACACGAATATCCTGCATCTGCTGTTGATTCAGAGCGTCGAGACATGTTTTTGGACCCTTGGGCCTGCGTTAGTTATACGCTTCTCGCCCCCTTGCTTGTTCGGAACGGTGTGAATCCAGGGGCACCCAGTGCACTGGCCTAAACCAGCCTGAATTAAGCCTGCATCTTGCTGGTGAACGAGCTTTGCGTCGAGAAAGGATACGCCTCCTTTTTTGCCCCACTCGTTGAGCATCATCGCAGTACGTGATCACGGAGGGTGAAGCGGAGTTGGGCGTCGCTGCTGTCCAGTCCACAGAACGCGAGGCACGGCGATTGGCTCGGGAAAGGAATAGTCAGAGGCGTGACACTGGCTATATGAGCGCAGAGGGGTCGGCTCCAGAATCCAGCCCCTCTACACCGATAGCAAGAGCAGCAGCAGCAGCAGCAGCACTCTCAGGAGGAGTGGCAGCCTCAGCGCCCGCAGTCAGTCAGTTTCTCTATTCTCTTCGCGTTCGATAGCTCAGACGAGATGGACCAGTATGACAGGGACAGTGACACACCTGACAAGGTTGACGCAAAGCTTTGCTACACTGGTGGCAAAAACGAGGATAGGGCGCTCTTTATCAGGCGTTTCGTTGAAATGGTGGCAAAGATGCAGCGGGCTCATGAGGCCAGGGTACGCAGGTATATGAGGTCAGCGACTTTCCATGCGCTCAGCCCACAGGCGAAGAAGGCTCTAATCGACTCCCGACCAGATTACAGATCATTATGGGACAGTCTGCCGTCGTTCCTAGCAGGGGATGATCATTCCACCTCAGTCGCCCATGACTGGTGGTGCGCTGCATACATGGCCTCATGGCCTCTCATCTGTGACACCCGCGTCATCATTGTCATCCGAATCTGGTAGCTTCTCCTTACTCCAGGTCACAGCACCTGCACCCGAATCGTCACTGTTCGTAGGCGTCGATTGTACAGACTTACGCCCCTTGTATGGAATTCCACGATAGTCATCATCGTCATTCACCCTCGTCTGATTACGGTACGCAACGCCGAGCGGAAATGAGAATGGCGCTACCGGCGCCTTCACTAGAGTGGCGTCTTCCAGAAACCAGCCGCCGCCCCTATTACGCTCCCAGCGGCGTAGCGCACCAGAGGGGTGGACGATAATATGCTGCCAGCTATAATCGAGCCCAGGCTTTCGCTCCCCATAGTACGAAGTCAATGGCTCGGGAGTCCCCTTCCGAGCCCATTGTCATTTCACTGCCCCAGTACGCATAAATACAAGATGCCAATCGTATGGCTTGGCATGGCTAGTGTTCCCTGGCACAACTCCTCCCCTCTTAGCTTGTTAGTACAAAGAGATGATAACTTAGAGTCATTTGTACAGCAGCTAAGATCCAGACACAGATCAGCCATGCGTATGGATGCGTGATATGCCTTTCTGATCGAACAGGTGCTCGAAGAGTTGGCGAAGCAATCCAGATAGAGGGCAGAGGGTATACAGCAGCGGAGACTCCCGCTCATTGTTGCCCAGGATGAGGCCCCAGTTGAGCAGTTTCCGGATGTGATCCCAGAGTCTGTTGGTGAAGACAAGGAGTATCCATCGTACAGTACCGCAGGTCCACCGGAGGAGGCGACTGCGTCCAGATGCGCAAGTACGCTTGCGGTAGCCAGTGCCATACATACAGTAAGAGCAATACAGCGGAGTAGGTAACCGGCGAACTACGGGTCGAAATCGCAGCGCAAAGGGAAACCTGCCCATCGGATTTTCCATAAACCAATGCTTGGGTTTGAGAAAGTCGAAATTTTGGAGCGTACGGCGTACACAGGCATCAGCCTGTCGCAGTTGTCGCACCCCAGTGGTCTTAGCCTGACAGTATTCTGTGCACGGTGGGCTAGCCCAGATGACGTCAAAGTAACCAGGCGCGTAACGCTTGAAGTCCCAGTCCTGAACCTTCTCAGCGTAGGTAGGTTGCCAGCGAGGATCATGATCTACGGTGACCACGGTGCTCTTCGGATAACATGACAGGAAACTTCTCTCCACACTACCTGTACCACTGAAAAGTACTAGTAGTCGCAACTCGCGTGTCGAGACCACAGATAGAGTCCAGAAGAGCCAGATGCGTCACAAAGGCGTCAGAGGAGCGGCAGTATTGTTCCCAAGGTAGGCAGTTATCCAGAGAAGTGGGTTCCCCTTCATCAGAGGTGTCCAGGAAGATTAGAGCTCTGGCGCGTTCCCGCCTTTGCTTCCCACCGCTGCATCCTGACCTCCTGTAAGGCTTTTTCACGGGCTTGTCCTTCTCGGGATAGTCTCAGTTGTTCGAACTCGGTGAGCTGTTCGAGTTCACCCCCGTAGTTCAACGACTCACGAGTCTTCCAGGAGTCATGAGCATTAGAGTACCCAGTCCAGCGAACCAGAAATTCTTCTACTTCCTTGCCTCCTCTCGTAGGTTTCACTCTTCGAGCCAGAATCTTAGACACATGTGTCTGGGATTGTCCATCCACGAGAACCTTGGCAGGAGTAGGTATTTGCCGACGCAGCGCAAAAGCTTCATCCGCGGTGCGGTATTCCTTGAGGCGATGCTGCGCAAAGACGTCGTGGATACGCCATTTAGGGGGCAACTTGAGCCGATAAGCCACTGGGGCACCTCTGTCAATTTCGGGTAGCTCTCGCTGCTGGTCACTGAAGAACCTCTCGGTGATGGGTAAGGGCCCGTGCCAGCGAGGTCCCAGCTTCCTGAAGGATTCGCGGTTCATGATAATTTATTTTCCGTGAGATGCTTGGCATCTACCCAGACCAAGTCTCCCATCTGAAAGGATTTGGCGGTGTGACGCTGGTCAAACTGATGTCGCTGACGTTGCTGCGCCAGTTCCAACTTAGTGCGGGCGTCCTCCAGTTGAGCCGCGAATTTACTAGCCATCTCGTGTGCGGTACCTTCTCCACCCTTACGCTTGGAGTGTTGTCCTGCAGCCGCTTGCAGGAACAGGTCCAGCTGCGACATAGGCGAGTGCCCCAAAACCAACTCAAACGGGGTAAAGCCAGTTACATCGCTCCGCGTATCGTTTATGGCGAACTCTACGTTAGCACACCACAAGTCCCAGTCCTCCGGATTGCTGCCTACGAAAGACCGTAGCATGTCTTCTACCACGCGGTTGGTATGTTCAGCTTGTCCGTCCGAACGAGGGTTGTAAGGCGTGGTGGAGGCCACTTTGGTTCCCATAAGTCTCATCAACTCCTTCCACATAGCATCCTGAAAACGAGGGTCCCGGTCGGAGACAATCTTCATAGGAGTGCCATGTAGTTTCCAGATGTGGTCGAAGTATATTCGAGCTATAACCTCAGCGGAGCTGTCCTGGAAGTTCAATGGGATAATGTGAACCATTTTGCTGAGCTTACAAGTGAAAGTAGCAAAGGCATCGTGATTCCGCGCCGTGACTGGGAGTCCAGTGACAAAGTCCACGCTGACCACTTGCCATAGTCGTCGCGTAGGAATAGATAGTGTGGGGGTTCAGCAATCCATCCGGGTAGGAGTTTCTCGGTCGCACCGCTTGACAGATAGCGCAAGATGAAACCCAGCGTCCCACATCTTCCGCTGCCCCTTTCCACCATCCAGAAGCGTCGCAGTACTCGTTCCAGAGTTTTGTCCCTGCCCGCGTGTCCAGCTGAAACAGATGCATGCGCTTCTTGCAGCACTACCTCGCGAAGCGGTGAATCTTCTCCCAGTACCAACTGATAGCGTCCAGCGCTTACCCTCCACAACACATCTCCCACCACGCAGAAGTCACGAGTGCGTTGATGCGGAACTTCTTGGATTTCCTTCCTCAAAGTCTGTAGTGGACCAGGTCGCCCATATTCCGCTTGCAGCGCTTTGAGAAACTGGCCTCCTGATATCTGTTGATGCAGGTCTCGAACGCTGGCCGCTTCTCCAGTACGCACGATAGGAGGAGGTGAACTCGTCTTCCTTTCCCGCTTGACCCGCTGTCGAGCTGGCGGGGCGTACACCACTAACAGGGGCCAAGGAAGATCCAGAAGGGCTCCATCCGGAGCAGCGAACATCTGCACAGGTTCTCCTGGCCAATATGTTACACGTGTATTGCAATATCTAGATATTAGCATACCGTCTTCAATATGCCTCCAATACGTGTTCAACACGTGTATTGAACGCATCTAGAAACGTAGGGTTCTCTGAGATAGCGAAGCCCTTGACCAAGTTGACCAAGACGGATGTACCCTGGACATGGGGACCGGAGCAGCAGTGGGCCTTTGAGGAGTTGAAAGCTGCTCTGGTTAAGGCGCCTATTCTGGCATTGCCAAATATGAAGGCGGCAGCTGATGGATCTGCTCCTTTTCTGGTGCAGACGGACGCCAGCGGAGTGGCGCTGGGCGGGGTCCTTATGCAAGACTGTGGGAACGGCCTGAAGGTGATTGCATACGAGAGCCGACAATTCTCAGCGGCAGAGCAGAATTACGACACTGGAGAGCGAGAACTGGGTGCTCTACATCATTGCTGCACAGTGACGTGGAGACATTATTTGATATTCACTGAGTTCAAGCTTCAAGGTGATCACCGCCCATTAGAGTGGTTAATGGAGCCGGGGCGTGAGCTATCTCGGCGACAGGCGAGATGGTACATGGACCTGGTGGAGGTGGGTGTTCCCCGTATGGAATATGTGAAGGGGGCTCTATTGCTGGTACCTGACGCCTTGTCTCGCCGACCGGATTATGTGGCCAAGTCGCCACGAGAAGGGTTGAAGGAGGCGGGGGTACTGGACGACAAATCCGATTTGCCCAAGACTTCACTCGCGGCGATGGACACCTCCCACATCTTCGAAGAGGGGCCCTCGAAGAGCTATCCTGCGTGGCATGCAGAGCAGGAGGCCTATCTTCACGCGGTGGACACTTTGCAGATAGCGGAGAAAGCTATGGAGGCTACCCTGGCCTTTAAAAGTCGGGGAAAGTATCTGAGACCCAAGACGCTGGACAAGCGCATCACTTCTAAAGTGAAGGGGGTATCAGATAAAGTCGCGAAGGTGAGCAGTCGCGCCCAGGACACCCAGACGACTCAGCAGAAGTCGGGTGAACCGGAACGCACATTGAGGAGGAGTACCCGCTCCCAAGTGTTGCGAGCGAAGGAGGACGTAAAAACTCCTTTGCGGGATGCCGCCTCGGAAGGAGGCGAAGTGGACACCAAGACCAAGGTGTCCAAGCAGGGCAAACGCAGGACAGGCGTTCTGTGCCCTCCGCCCTGAAAGGGGACGTGAAGGAAGACCAGTGCTCGGAAGCGCAGGAACAGTCCACAGAAGCTCCACTGCCATCACAGAGGCAGCCAAGGAAGTCTGTACGATTCCAGGCAGTTGGCTGGCACGGCAAGCGTGTGCGGCAGGAGGTATTTGACCGTATCCAGGCTAAATATGGCAACTTCGACGTCGACGCCTGCTGCGATGAGCATGGCAACAATCGGCGTGTCAAGCGGTTCTGGCACAACTGCTTACAGGAGAAGTGGAGAGGGTTACATGTGTGGTGCGAACCCTCGTTCTCGGACAAACACTTGACAGTGGAGGCCTTGCTGCGTAAATACGTGCAGGAGTGGCGATGCGACCCTGAGAACACTTCTGCGGTGTTTCTACTGCCGATATTCAGTCCAGAATGCCGCAGTGGAGATCCCTGTTCAGGCGGGCAGGGATGCGTATTGAGGAGGTGATTCCCACGCATGATGCGCAAGGTGAACCAGTGCAATTGATGGAAGGTTCCAATGGGAAGCTAGTGGATTTACAGCAGCCTATGCTGGTGGTGTATGCGCCTCCATCGAAGCAGCGGGTACAAAGAGTACGTCAACCTAGAGGGCGAGTACCTATAATACACGCAGGCAAAGCGGCCAAGTTGCGTGACTCTCAAGAAGGAGCGTCTGATGCTGCTTTCATGGAGGCCTTGAAGTCCGAGTATACTAGAGATGGACCTCTCAATGAGCTACGCACTAAGGTAAAGTGCGCTCCTCACAGCCGCACCAAAGAATTCTGTCTGGTGGGTGATGTACTGTGGAGAACTGCATCGGAAAGATTTCAGTTGGTGCTGGGAGAGTCTGACTCTCCGCTGAGAGAGATTATTATGCGCATGAATCATAATGCGCATGAAGCGCATGAATCAGCGACAGCTGGCCATACTGGCAGAGATAAAACGCTGGAGCGTGTTCTGCGAAGGTTCTGGTGGAGGAATGCACACCAAGATGTGGGAGAATGGGTTGCCTCCTGTTCAGTTTGTCAGGCGGTGAAGCCCCGATCATCTTTCCCAGATGGATTGCTGAACCCGCATTCTATTCCAACTCGGGTATGACAGGATGTGGGAGTGGATTTCGTCACAGGCCTACCTTTAACTGAGCAAGGCAATGACGCGTTTGTGGCATTTACGTGCAAACTGTCTAAAATGGTACATGTAGTTCCCATGAATTTTGGAAACAGCTCCGCTGCTACCGTGGCCCGTATCTACTTTGACACGGTGTGGAGACAGCATGGAGCTCCGATGAAGATAGTCAGTGACCGTGATTTACGTTTCCAGGATGCCTTCTGGAAGGAGTTGATGAGATTGATGGGAGTGAAGGTGGCGATGACTACGCCCTACAACCCTCGCTCTGATGGTCAAGCAGAGCACACTAACATGGTGGTGGAAGACATGTTAAGATCGTTTGTGGAGGACAATTTAGAGTCCTGGGACTTATACGCTACGAACGTAGAGTTCGCAATCAACGATTCGCGTAATGATGTTACAGGCTTCACCCCATTTGAATTATGTTGTGGTGTGTCGCCTATGTCGCAACTTGACATCTTCCTGGAGGCCGCTCAGTTGCATAGCGGCCGACGAAAAGGAGGGGTAGGGACTGCACATGAATGGGCGTCGAGATTTTCGTCGCAGTTGCGGGACGCACGCAGCAAACTTGAGCTAGCACAGCGCAGGCAGCGGGACGCTTTTGATCAGCGACACACGCAGCGGGGGTACGCGGTAGGTGACTTGACAGTCTGGATTGAGGCTAAACGTCTCACAGAGAAGTTGATGGACAGAGCCTTGTGCCGCAAGCTGAGCAAGCGGTGGCATGGTCCAGTTGCAGTTACGGAACGCTTTTACAGCGATCTGCAGGCGGAGATGCCCGAGGCAGACAGAGGAGCGCCAGTGGCGTATAGACTGAAGTTGCCCCCACATTGGAGAGTACATTACGTGTTCGCGCAGCACAGATTGAAACCCTACACCGGTGGGGAGGACACTTTCGCTCTGCGACAGCAGACAGTGACACCCGAAGCAGTGGTGGTGGACGGACAGAAGGAGGCTCATGTAGAGAAAATTCTGAGCCGACGCGTACGCGTGAGCAGGGGCAAGGAAATAGAGGAATGGAAGGTGCGATGGACCGGGTTCTCTAAAGCCCGTGATGATCAGTGGAGAACGCGTAATAAGTTAGAGCGCGGTGCTCCATTACAACAGTTGCGGGATTTTGAAGAGAGACGCCTAGCAATGGAGCAGCAGGTCAGAGATTCAGCTGCGCGGAGAAGAGAACATCGACGACATCAGGATGCTGCGTTGATGATGACAGCGAGTGCGTGTCTTCCATGGGAAGAACAACACTTTACCGATTCTGGAGAAGTGGCGTATGTGACTGAGTTATCACCAGTTTCAGTAAAACCTATCAGAATACTGGTACTCTTCAGTGACACTGGCTCAGTTCAAAGGACCTTCTCAGAATGCTTCCCTCAGGCACAAACAGTATCTTTAGATTCTGATAACTTCTGGCGATCTACGCATGTCACCAGAATTGAAGATTGGGAATATTGGAGCTATTACCCTCCTGGATATTTTGATGTAATATGGGCGAGTCCACCGTGTACCCAATATAGTCAAGCGCGAACTACTGGAGGACCACCAGATTTAGTATCTGCAGACGCTTGTGTAGAACGCACCCTTGATATCATCGAATATCTCAGACCGCGCTATTGGTTTCTGGAAAATCCAAAAGGGCGATATCCCAATGCTTTGCGATTCAGACCGGTAGTGGATCAATTACCTACCCCCCTGTTTTGTTCATATTGTATGTACGGGGAGAAGTATAAGAAACCTACTTGTATCTGGACTAATGCGCCGCCTAGCGTACCACTGCGGGAATGTACCTCGCAGACTCCGTGTCCATGTAAATGGGCGACTGGAGTGCACCCCCTTACCGCTCAACTAGGACCTCATCCAGATCAGCTGGGGATGCAGAAATCTCACGCAGTATATCCTATACCTGCTAAGTTATAGAGAACTTTATTTCAGCGGTTATTTCCCAGGAATACAGGTGATGAAGATGCTGGGGTGACATCAGGAGAAAGCCACCCCTAAGGGGGGGAGAGTTGTGCCAGGGGGCACGATAGACTGCCAATTACCCCTACGGAAGGGGGATCCGATTCAGATTACCGCCATATTGGGGGAAATAATGATAGGGAATCTGAGATCGTGGATGAAGAATGCAAAATCAGTAAATGTTATCTCTCTGGCAGAATCGTGAACGATAGTAATATTATTAGGAACGATTATGACAGAATCAACGGTGTCAGTACGATACCGTGACAGATGCCGATAGAGATGGCATTTATGACGGCGCAGGTTGGGGGAAAACAGGGATTCCTGTGACGAGAGAAACTAGCCGAACAGTCTGTGCTATATAGTGATGAAACACGATTCCCTTGGGAGCTTAGTTACAGAATAAAAACATTTTCGTAACACGGGCTGTATTGAATAATCACCGGTTGTGATATATATATCGATTCGTATCCGATTACTCTGAAACTTCGTATATGCATTCGTATGCCTGTGACAGGTGGAATAACCTTGTCATCGTTCAAACTTTAAGTCAGAAGTAGAATCGTAGAAACACAATATATGTATGATTACGAGTCTTGATAGCGTTGGATTGGTATATTTTATTCAATAACGAGAGGGGGTTACCATTTATTGTTACGTCAAAGTTGTTGCATATCGGTTTCGGCTACTTGTCGGAATAACAATACGGTATGCATGTTCTCCACATGTTTTTGGGTCGCGGCGATCGGAACTAACTGCTCAGGAGAATAGGCCGTGGCACAGCGATACCGCAGGATGGAATTTACGTTGCCGCAAGTGTGGATGGAGGGCGAACATAGTGCAACGCCATTGCCCATCACGGAAGTCGGGGTCGCCACTCGATGTAGTGCGTGCAGGTGTTGTCGAGTGAACGCCCAACAAGAATGTGGTCCACATTCTTTACACAGCGCTTGCCCAGACTCGGATGTTGTTGCTGACCAAACTGATGAGGCACTTTTCCGTCGCGCTCGTACACCTCCGCACGATCACGTATATCACGGTGGGGCAAAGTAGAGACCTTTATGGCTGTCGTGCTTTCTTGCGCTACGAATGACGTAAAATCTGCTGCGGAAGCTCCTGACGTTCCTATTATCAATAGTGTCTTGCGAACCGTGAATGATTTATGCGAGCGGATGACGGACCGGTGAACTGAAGAAAGCATCACCGTCGACTGTGCAAGTGAAGCGTGTACACGGTCTGCCTACACGTCACAGCTTATCAAACCCACCTGCCTACCCGCGCACACTACAATATTCGGCACTTGCCTTCGCGCATATGATAATAAACACTAAATATTATGTACATGGCGCATGTCCAGCATTTCATGTGTCTAATGGCGTTTGTGATGATCTCGCATAATCATATTATCATAATAGCAGCCAGTTCAATAGCGGACTTCCCCGCAGGGCCTTATTCATGGATGATCTCATTTTCAATCCATATCAACACAAACACTATTTGACGGCCTTGGGGCGAGGATGATCACTCGCACCACCAGCTCGACGGGGGCATCCTGTTGTAGGCATTCCATCAGCGGATGCAATTTAACATCAAATCGAAGTCGACTGAAACACTCCCGCGGATGCCGGCGCACACATCATGGAAATTTGTATGGGAAATAAATACAGTGCACTCATTGCTATTGTTGACGCTCCATAGTTCTCAGGACAAATGTTGGCACGGCTACACATGCGAACTTAAATATATGGCACCCACAGCTTCGTTCAATCTTCAACTGGATTTAGTCTGCATGATTTGCTCCAGCATACCAACCAAGCTATTGCATGTGACCTCGGTTGAATTGAAGCCTGCTGAGCATGCTTGCGACACCGAAACCGCAAACTCCGGTCGCTTGGAAATGTCTTCGCAACCGTCAGCTCCGGGGCCCTGCATAGCCCACCATTTGCAACCCGACTTACTCACAGTGTGATCACTCGGAACTGAAAAATGCACACAAGCTTATGTAAATGCGCTACCAAACGGCACCCAGCTCACTTGCACATTGCGGAGACCCATGTTACGTGGCAGCAACTCTCAGCTGCTGCGACGGTGCTTCATAGGGCGATCATGAACACTCACCTGCGCTCGGGCCCAGGTTTCCAGGTGGCAAAACATGTCCCGCAGCGGCTCGCATGCCTCCTGGAGTAGCACATCTGGTATGCCCTCTGCGTCCTGCAAAAGCTGCAGCAGCGCCGCGCAAGCCTGCACCATCACGCCAGTTGCCTCTGCATCTCCAGTGCTGAGCCCCACAAATCCGTCCATCCAACCACGTCTCCATTAGCACTCCGAGAAGACATTGGGCAGCATGTCCACTGACACCACTCTCTTGTGCAGGGGAATCTCTGCTGACGACAGAGTGCTGCTGAGATGCCACAAGGCGCAACGCAGGGAGCTGAGAGCGCCTGTGCGCCGTGAGGGGCTGTAGCAAGATCCCCACAAGGCGCGCACCGCAGGGAGCTGAGAGCGCATATGCGCCGTGAGGGGCTGTAGCAAGATCCCCACAAGGCGCACCGCAGGGAGCTGAGAGCGCATGTGCGCCGTGAGGGGCTGTAGCAAGATCCCCACAAGGCGCACCGCAGGGAGCTGAGAGCGCCTGTGAGCCGTGAGGGGCTGTAGCAAGATCCCCACAAGGCGCACCGCAGGGAGCTGAGAGCGCATGTGCGCCGTGAGGTGCTGTAGCAAGATCCCCACAAGGCGCACCGCAGGGAGCTGAGAGCGCATGTGCGCCGTGAGGGGCTGTAGCAAGATCCCCACAAGGCGCACCGCAGGGAGCTGAGAGCGCATGTGCGCCGTGAGGGGCTGTAGCAAGATCCCCACAAGGCGCGCACCGCAGGGAGCTGAGAGCGCCTGTGCGCCGTGAGGGGCTGTAGCAAGATCCCCACAAGGCGCACCGCAGGGAGCTGAGAGCGCATGTGCGCCGTGAGGGGCTGTAGCAAGATCCCCACAAGGCGCGCACCGCAGGGAGCTGAGAGCGCATATGCGCCGTGAGGGGCTGTAGCAAGATCCCCACAAGGCGCACCGCAGGGAGCTGAGAGCGCATGTGCGCCGTGAGGGGCTGTAGCAAGATCCCCACAAGGCGCACCGCAGGGAGCTGAGAGCGCATGTGCGCCGTGAGGGGCTGTAGCAAGATCCCCACAAGGCGCGCACCGCAGGGAGCTGAGAGCGCCTGTGCGCCGTGAGGGGCTGTAGCAAGATCCCCACAAGGCGCACCGCAGGGAGCTGAGAGCGCATGTGCGCCGTGAGGGGCTGTAGCAAGATCCCCACAAGGCGCGCACCGCAGGGAGCTGAGAGCGCATATGCGCCGTGAGGGGCTGTAGCAAGATCCCCACAAGGCGCACCGCAGGGAGCTGAGAGCGCATGTGCGCCGTGAGGGGCTGTAGCAAGATCCCCACAAGGCGCACCGCAGGGAGCTGAGAGCGCATGTGCGCCGTGAGGGGCTGTAGCAAGATCCCCACAAGGCGCACCGCAGGGAGCTGAGAGCGCATGTGCGCCGTGAGGGGCTGTAGCAAGATCCCCACAAGGCGCACCGCAGGGAGCTGAGAGCGCATGTGCGCCGTGAGGGGCTGTAGCAAGATCCCCACAAGGCGCGCACCGCAGGGAGCTGAGAGCGCCTGTGCGCCGTGAGGGGCTGTAGCAAGATCCCCACAAGGCGCACCGCAGGGAGCTGAGAGCGCATGTGCGCCGTGAGGGGCTGTAGCAAGATCCCCACAAGGCGCACCGCAGGGAGCTGAGAGCGCATGTGCGCCGTGAGGGGCTGTAGCAAGATCCCCACAAGGCGCACCGCAGGGAGCTGAGAGCGCCTGTGCGCCGTGAGGGGCTGTAGCAAGATCCCCACAAGGCGCACCGCAGGGAGCTGAGAGCGCATGTGCGCCGTGAGGTGCTGTAGCAAGATCCCCACAAGGCGCACCGCAGGGAGCTGAGAGTGCATATACGGGTCGCAATGGCGTCTCACAGAGCCATAGCCAGACGATTAGAAGGCGACGCCCGCCGGAGGAGTACTTTCAAAGTTGGGGCGTCTCGGCGTGGAGACTGTTAACAATCCAAGTCTTGGCTCAGCTTGCCGCAGTGATGAGAAGGGGCGGGTAAGGGAGGGGCTGAAGGAGTAAATGGTTGCTGAGGACACGGGTCCTGAGAGAGGAGGGTGGGGAGCCTACTGGGATGCACGAGTGACGAATGCAGCAAGTGACGCAGCGGATTCAGCGTGCAACGCCGCACACCTCCCTTCACTACCTACTTCGGCCAGAGCCTGCACTGCGGGTAGGAGGAAGGCCATCCCGCGTGCCTCCGATTCCACCCCAGCGCTGCCCAACCCTGCCATTCCCCGATTCCTCCTCCCCTAACCACCCTGAGTTATGTGTCCATCCAATCAGAATCACGCACTTCATGAACGGGCCAATCCCAGATGTTTGGTTGACGTGCGTGATAAACTGGAGGCCTGCTCGGATCGCACTCGCAGGTACACAGCAAGCTGCAATTTCCAGTGTCATCAGAGCCACAGATTGGAGGGACCCTGCGCATGGGCCTCCTTCTGGAGCACGTCGGTGGACCACAACCAAGAGCAGGCCGTAGAGAATATGGGATGCCGCAGGGAGTGAGGGGAGCTGCACCAGCTTGGGCTGCTTGGAACAGTCTGGGCAGCAGCACGGGAATCTGCGGCAGGAACGCCTCTGGCATCTGCGACAGGAAGCAGCACACCAGGCGCAGCGAAGCCAGCACGAGCTCCTCCCGGGCTCGCGCCTCCGCAGCATCCTGTTCTCCCGCGCCCGCACCAGCTTTGACTTTTGGATCCTGGCAATGCCAGTGCTGTCAGGTAATTGGAAGGAACAAGCTGCAGGTAGCGATTGGGGGGACTGAGGCGTGCTCCGGGAGGGCGGAAGGGGGCTTGGAGCCCATCTGCAATGGTCTTGTTGCACAGGGCGGGGTGGAATTCGAGGTTTGATGCATGGGTGGCGCAGCCTGTGCGAGAGCTGCGCGCACCTGCACCCCCGTGTACTGCTCCGCGGACTCCAGGTGCTCCACCACCACGTGCACCACCTCCTGCAGCACGCATCACCTGCCCCTTCGGCCCCTATGCTTGGTTGCCAGGTGTAGCTCGTCGCAGGGTGCGTCACCCTGGCTCTTCGGAGCCCGTGATTGGTCGCCAAGGGCAACACCTTGTGTGGCGCGAAGCCCTCCCTATTCGGAGCCTGTGATTGGCTCTATCTTCTTACTGCGCTTCTCCACGACTTGCATACATCTCTAACACCACCGCGGCTTGTTTGGACCAAGCACAATCAACGCAAGCGTGGCTGTGCCGCTCGAAAATGCCCTTACATGCACTAGATGGCGCCTCGCGCGTATGAACATCTTCGGCGACCTAAATCCAAGACCTCACCAGTATCGCCTGCTTGCAGCATCGCCCCTGTACCGTATGCTTGAAGCCGGCCAATATCGATCACCATCCTGCCGCCTGCAGATGACGGATTTTGTTGGGCTGCCCTCTAGATGACAGGCTGACAGATGGGGACTGTGAGCCAAGCGCTCAGGTGGGGTGTTGTGTCAGATGGGGCCTGTGAGCCAAGCGCTCAGGTGGGGTGTTGTGACAGATGGGGACTGTGAGCCAAGCGCTCAGGTGGGGTGTTGTGACAGATGGGGTGACTGTGAGCCAGCCAAGCGCTCAGGTGGGGTGTTGTGACAGATGGGGACTGTGAGCCAAGCGCTCAGGTGGGGTGTTGTGACAGATGGGGACTGTGAGCCAAGCGCTCAGGTGGGGTGTTGTGACAGATGGGGACTGTGAGCCAAGCGCTCAGGTGGGGTGTTGTGACAGATGGGGACTGTGAGCCAAGCGCTCAGGTGGGGTGTTGTGTCAGATGGGGACTGTGAGCCAAGCGCTCAGGTGGGGTGTTGTGACAGATGGGGACTGTGAGCCAAGCGCTCAGGTGGGGTGTTGTGTCAGATGGGGACTGTGAGCCAAGCGTGGGGTGTTGTGACAGATGGGGACTGTGAGCCAAGCGCTCAGGTGGGGTGTTGTGTCAGATGGGGACTGTGAGCCAAGCGCTCAGGTGGGGTGTTGTGACAGATGGGGACTGTGAGCCAAGCGCTCAGGTGGGGTGTTGTGACAGATGGGGACTGTGAGCCAAGCGTGGGGTGTTGTGTCAGATGGGGACTGTGAGCCAAGCGCTCAGGTGGGGTGTTGTGTCAGATGGGGACTGTGAGCCAAGCGCTCAGGTGGGGTGTTGTGACAGAGCAGCATGTAAAGCGTCGACGCCGAGCCTACCCGAAGCGATGACAGGGCTTGGCCCACCACTGCATCGCTTAGCTGCCCTCCTGCGCATGCGCATACCCACCGCGCTACGCACCCCCTCTCAGCATAAGCTGTATCATGCGACGGCAGCGATAGAATGTTTCTGAGTAACCCTCAAAACAGCGGCTGTCACAGCAACACGGCGGTGACCGAGAGCAGTGTCGAGACCCACCGCAGCCGTCCTCCGCACGAGGACCACTGCTTAGCTCGACGAGGCACACAGAGGCCCTTGATGACAATCTGGCACCTACCGGAGTGAGGCCCTAGATGACCATCTGGCACCTACCGGAGTGAGGCCCTAGATGACAATCTGGCACCTACCGGAGTGAGGCCCTAGATGACAATCTGGCACCTACCGGAGTGAGGCCCTAGATGACAATCTGGCACCTACCGGAGTGAGGCCCTTGATGACAATCTGGCACCTACCGGAGTGAGGCCCTTGACCGCTACCACTCCCATCATCTCCAACAGCGTCATCGTCGTCTTCACCCAGCACCAACATCTGCACAAACTCATGCCCCAGCTGTGATTGCTTCAGTTCTGCAGGCACATCTTCGATGTTTCACTTCAACGAGCACCCAAGGGCGACGAAGGAATGCAACTGGACAACCCCTATCCGCACTTCCGATGGCGTCTCGACTGCCCTGGCCTCCCACCGATCTGTGTAGGTTTGCCACGACGGAGGAATGATTCCACGCAGGGTAGGGGGGTACAACGGATATAGAAGGGGAAGTGGAGGTCGCTTCCACTGTCGCATCTGTGCTCCGCAGAGTTTCGTGTGTTTGGGCAAGTAAAGCTGCTGGTTGGCGGGCGGGGGGGCGGAGAGGTAAGGGGGTGGGGGGAGGACAGGGTGGCAGCAGAGGCGAGGGGCGGGGCAACGTGAAGACGAGGTTTCTTTGGTGCACCTGGAAGATGGCCTCTGCGAGGTGGTAGCAGGTGGGGATGAGCTGCATGGCGTCGAGGGCGCGGCTCATGTCGGCTTCAGAGCCCTCCGTGCACCTCTCCAGCTCGTGCAGCAGCACTAGCGTCTCCACGCGAATCACTTCCGTCAAAAGTTGTACGAAGCCGCCATCATCCCCTGCTACTCTTCACCCCACCCACAATCTCCGCGTCCGATGCACATTCCACCCCATCCGCCGTCTTCCTACTCGGCTACTTCCTTGCTCCCGTCGCTCGCCGCAGCCCTTGCCTAAGGCATGTGCTTGCAGCACCGATCAAAGGACTCGGGACGTATCGTTTCTGCCACATCACGATGTCACTTGCATCAGGAGTGGGCGACTATCGCTAATAGCTGTGTTAGCCATCGAGCGGCCCTGCAGCAGGTCCTGCAGCATGAGCTTAGGACAGGTCCGCCCACCGGCTGCACCACCCGCCGTGCAGAGCATGCGGGGTTCGCAGGGGGCGCGGCAGAGGGGGGGGGGGCTGCCTGCGTCAAGCCAGGCCGCGCCGCGGAGCTCCACGAGGGCACTCGCGAGCCTGCAGAGAGCCCCCTCCCCAGAGCTGAGCACAGCCGGCGCACCGGAGCAGCAGCCGAGCGCAGCATCCGCACAGAGTGAAGAGAGCTCAACCCATCCTGAGCGTACACGCGGCCCTCGATCTGCGCTGAAGCTGCGCGATCCAGGCCCTTGATCTGCGCTGAAGCTGCGCGATCCAGGCCCTTGATCTGCGCTGAAGCTGCGCGATCCAGGCCCTTGATCTGCGCTGAGGCTGCGCGATCCAGGCCCTTGATCAGCGCTGAGGCTGCGCGATCCAGGCACCCGAAGCCATTGACCTAACGAACCCGGGGTTAACCACCAAAGTAGGGGAGCGATAAGGTATTCAGCCCTGAGAGCACCGGAAAGGATCGTAGGAGATGAGAGAATCTGGGTGCGAAGACGTGTCCCTTATGTTCAAAGGGGTGCCCTGGAGGCGGGTAGACCGGAGAGGGGGGTCACCGGAGGGCGGCGTGGCGCTGCACGTGGGGCACTTTGCTCCGTAGTACAACCTGTAGGCCCTGGCGGACTTGCGCTGGCCACTC
Source organism: Cymbomonas tetramitiformis (assembly GCA_001247695.2). Lineage (NCBI taxonomy): Eukaryota > Viridiplantae > Chlorophyta > Pyramimonadophyceae > Pyramimonadales > Pyramimonadaceae > Cymbomonas > Cymbomonas tetramitiformis. Next base: position 29,542 of record LGRX02013033.1, on the reverse strand, counting down.
CCCCGCGCCCTGCTCGATGCCCAGCAAGCCGCTCGAGGCTGCCGGGGCCGACAACACCAGCAGCATCGCTCGCAGTGCCTCCAGCTGCATCGGTCCTGGAGGCCCAGCGAGAAAGCCCGCCAGCAGGGGCACTATGCGCGCAGCCGATGCCCCTTGTAGTTTCACCTGTGCCGACGCTGACCCCTCCTCCAAACTGGAGTGCATGTGCGCAGCCTCGCCGTCTCCTGCACTCACACTCCCAACAGCCCCCCTTCCCCGCCAACTGCAAAACTTGACACTCCCAA